>JBDLLF010000350.1:0-38741 GCA_039707465.1 Rhabdophis nuchalis | reverse complement strand
AAGTTGCAAAGGTTGGGGACCCCTGTGCTAAACAACTAATTCCTTCAAATTATTTATTAAGACTGCATTACTATCATTCTTCTCATTCTTCCTAGTACCTGTCTCTTCCCACTTATGGCTAGAACCATATTACCCGTATTTTTACAAATTATATTGTTTCATTTGTTTCCTAATATGATTTGATTGCTTATTAGTAACCAATGACTATCGCTAAGTGTTGCATCTTATGATTCTTGAGGAATGTATTCTATTTTATTTTACTTTATGTACACTGAGAGCATCTGCACCATAGACAAATTCCTTGTGTGTCCAATCGCACTTGGCCAATAAAGAAATCTATTCTATTCTACCACCTTTAAAGCCCTTAATGGTATGTGTCCAGGCTACCTGAGGAACCCCCTAACCTCAATGCCATTGTTGTGCCCCATGCACTCCAGCAAAACGGTGTGAGAGTGTGCGCACGTGCGTAATTCTCAGAACTTCACAAGGAATTCCACAGATCCTTTTTGCATAAAGAATATTTCTCCATTCAACAACCGTGGGGGGCTGGTTTTTGGAAATCACAACTGAAGAAAGGAGCCTCTTGCAATGAAGCCCAGCCAGCCAAAGTGGCCTCTAGCTGATCCACCGTCCAAAACCAGGACCCTGCAGATTTGAGGGCTTCTATTCACACAAATTAAGGGACGCTGTGGCTCAGCGGCGAAGACGCTGAGCTTGCCGATCAGCAAGGTCGGCAGTTCGAATCCCTAGCACCGCGTAACTGAGTGAGCTCCTGTGACTTGCCCCAGCTTCTGCCAACCTAGCAATTCGAAAGCATGTAAAAAATGCAAGCAGAAAAAGAGGAACCACCTTTGGTGGGAAGGGGACAGCGTTCCGTGCGCCTTTGGCGTTGAGTCATGCCTGCCACATGACCACGGAGACGTCTTTGGACAGCGCTGGCTCTTCGGCTTTGAAACGGAGATGAGCGCCGCCCCCTAGAGTCGGTGCACATATGTGCGAGGGGAACCTTTGCCTCTATTCATACAAATTAAAAAGAATGCATCCAGAAAAACCAAACTTTAGGCAGAAAAGAAACCAGACCTTTGTAATTTGTTACAACTTGGAATGTAGACAGACACACAGAGACACGCACATCTGCGTGGCGCAGAAGTCGTAAGCCTGATCACTCCAGCGCCCGCCTTGCCAACCCATCTTCTTCTGGAGATCCCACCAGGTGTGAATCCCCACATTTCCTTCGACCGGCTTCATAGTCACAGATCTAGCTGCTTCTTTAACCCTGATTTATTCAATAAGCTGCAATTCACCCAACCCGTTCGGCCATCAACCACGGTTTACAAACCACTATGCTTGGGTTCACAAGCCTCGTTCTGCTAAAATCAAACTACCCGCATTTGGATATTAGACAACCAGTTGGATGAAAGGTTAAAGTTAGCAGGCTACGAATGGGAAAGCTGTGAGTTCCAGTCCCATCCTAGGCACGAAGTCAGCCAGATGAGTTGCTCCATCTTAGCCCTAGCAAGATGGGAAGGTTTCAAGCCACTTCCCAAAAACTTATTGCCAGGACAACGTGGTGGGGGGCTTATCCCCAGCAGTTGCCAGGTCTTAAGAACGTTGTGAAGGAACAAAACCGCAATCAGGGGTGCTTGGTGCTCCCTGAGCTTGGCTGTTTTCTTACAGACTTTTCACTACCCAAACTAGGCAACTTCATCAGTGCTACTCAACTCATGGTGTTACCTAGTAGAGCGAAAGTTAGAATTGAAACCAGAATCGTTCTTATTAGGAATATTAGACCCGAAAATGGACAAACAATTTCAATACATAAGACTACACAGGGTCACTGCAGCCAGGATTGCTTTTGCACAAAACTGGACACAAATTAATACACCCGCAGAAGAAACAATAATTAGAAAGGTCCTCAAATGTGCAGAGATGGACAAAATGACAATGGAACTAAAAGAAAGAGAAGAATAGGATTTCTATAAAACAGGGGTCCCCAACCTTTGCAACTTTAAGTCTGAAGGACTTCAACTCCCAGACTTCTCCAGCCAGCTTTGCTGGCTGGAGAAGTCTGGGAGTTGAAGTCCTTCAGACTTAAAGTTGCAAAGGTTGGGGACCCCTGCTATAAAATATGGAATAGAATTTATAAGTGGCTAGAAAACAGAAGCAAAAACATTATTTGTGGGTTGTTTTTTTTCCCAAACTAGTATTGAATAAAAATTAACTAAAGTTGCTAATTACTATCTATTAGTTGGAATGCAGTTAGAGACTGTAATTGGAGACTGTAATTGTCTCCACAATAAGAGGAAGTCAGGAGAACGCATATTCCTCTCTCGGATCGTCTACTGTTTTGCTATCTGCTCGTTTGCTGTGACTGATTGCGTTTGAAGGAAGGAAGAATTGTGGATTGCTGACTGTAAGCAATTGTCAGTTTGTTAATAATAATAATATTAATCTTTATTGTCATTGTACTAAAATTACAATGAAATTGGTTGTTATGGACTTTGTTTTGACCAACTACCAGCCATCAGTGCTTGTGAAGACGTAGTTTAGTTTTACACCACCAGTAAAGCTAATTGTTTTTTACTAACAGTGTCTGGGTTACTATTTGTGTGTTTACTAGCAACGTTTCTCTAGCTGCATATTCCGCTGCACAACTTTTCTGTCTCCCAACAGAGATATCCCCCAACAAGCCCAAATAAGGAACAGGTTAAAACTCCCTTGCAGAAACTGGCACTCACAAGGGAGGGAAACAGCCACCCCAGCACCAGTACATCCTGGCCCAACAACACCCTCAATCGCTTTCATGGAGCCAGGATGCTTAAAGCTTCTTTAGGATTACAAGCTGCAGCTGGAGTGCATCAGGTGAAATGGAGCTAGCCCAACCGCTCGGGTGCCCATTACATGAAACGCCTCCAATGGAGTGCCAGTGAATGATCGGGTGATGGAAACGTTTGCAAGAGGCATGGCCTGCAACCAACTTGCTCTCTCCTTCAAACTCTTCCCTCTGCGCTCTTTCATTACCGCCAGGTGAGACTTGCGGGTCTCTGGGGCAAATGATCCGTGGCACGCCAATCCAATCCACGCCATGCCACCTCGGGGTGGGGGTGGGGGGAAAGCAAGGCTGGAGTTGCCTTTTCACAGCCTCCAATCTGCTTGTTTCTACAAGCCAGCTCTTCAGACTGCATACCTTCAGAGTGAAGTCATCCCGGACGGCAGCCATAAGCTCACTTTTCTTCCCCCCGTTCGTTCCTTCTTTCAAGACCCTTCCTCGGTTTTTTTAAAAGGTTGCCTGGAAGGGAGAGGGAAAAACACAGGCGCAGCTTTGCGTCTGGCACATGGGAGGGAGGGGGGACTCTCCAGCTGTGACTGCGGTTAGCAGGAGGGCACCTCTAAATCAGGGCTTTCTGGGTCAATGGGGCTTGAGAAGGTCCTACCAGCCAAGGAGCTTCCAAGAAGCCCCAGGGAGCTTTTCTTTTGGGCACATTCCAAGCTACATGATGATGATGATGATGATGGATGTGGTACTACGGATGAGGTATTAGGGCTGCTGGCTCTAAACGCCTCAAAGATGAGCATCAAGTTAAGGAGAATCAAACAGGCTCCCTGTGCAATCTTGGCCTCCTTCGCCAGGTGCCACCAAAGCTTCCTGAGCCATCGTCACACCCAACTCGAAGTCTTCCAGAAGTGTTGGGATAGGCACGTCTTCTGCAGCTCCCAGGATGTCGCTGCTAACGTGTCTGCAGAGGGGGAAACTCTGGGAAGAGAAGTTCTAACACATCTGCAGGGCACCAGTGGATGGAAGGTCATCTCCACAGCTCCAGGCGGTCCAAAAGGATGAGTAATGGCAGCCCGTTATATCACAGCCTCAAATCTCTGGTTTAGCGGGTGTCATGCAGACAGTTTTCTGATTCTGTAATCGCCAACTCAGCACAACCAAGCAAAGGTTTTCATAAAGGCCCAAGAGACTCACCATAATAAATCAACTCATTTCGAAACAGCCTCCCTTGGCCCTCCGGCCACTTTTATCTCCCTAGTCCTAGGACACCCTGGGCCAGCTGCCAGCAGCTCTTGCTATTGTTGTTATTAATTGGTTCTGTGGATGCAAGGACCTTTCTAGCCTAGGTTGACCACTTCCTTCAGACACTGCGGGCGGAGGTGGTGGACACAGCTCATGCCGGCCAGCTCCCTGCTGCTTCTTATGATGCAAACAGAGTGGCCAAACAGAGTGAGAAACGCAACCCTAGGGGGACCCACGGTTGAAAGGCCATCCAGACCGTCCAATTTTTAAAAATGGAAGAATGTCAACGCATTGGACGAAGTCACAGGAGTGCAGAAATCGGATGCTATGCGTGGGTAGAGCATCTTCTGAGTTAGGGAAGTGGCCATCTGTCCAGAACTCACTATTATGGTTTGTGGTGCATTCGGCCAGGGATCTGGCATTTTTATCAACCCATCGAGTCTTTCCCAAGGACCTGGGAAATTGGATGGCGTTAAAGGTATTACTGCAGGATGTATGATGTTCCAAATTCAGCTGCCTTTTGTAATTAATAATAATAATAATAATAATTTATTAAATTTCTAAACCGCCCCCTCTCCCCGAAGGGACTCGGGGCGGTGTACAGGAAAATTAAAACATCTAAAAACATAACAACACATACATAATTAAAATCAAATTAAATAACCCTGTACTAAAATTTATAAACATTAAAAACTGTATCCCATTGACTGAGGGGGAGTTTGTCACTGCTGATTTTGTCAAGTAGTGCTCCAGATGTTTTTGGGTTGCACTCAAAGCATCTATTGTTATTGGTACTATCTTTGATTTTATTATTAGTAGTAATAATAAGAATAGAACTTACATGACAACATTTCATCTCCATCAATCTTCCCCTGTTCTGGGTCTGGCTTCCGGAGATGCAGATGTCAACTGCAGATCCAGATGTCAATGGATAGCATTCAGGGCTCAAGTTGGATTTACCCAACTTGACTATTCTCCAGACAAGTGGACTGAGAACAGCCACGTTGGGAAAGGTTGGCATGTATAATGGGAACTTCTCATAAACCTCTCCTAAATATAAAATTGAGATGTGCAAATGGGACGGCCACCATCTCTTTTGATTCTTCCTTACTAGAGTGAACGTTGGAATTTCAAGTAACTGGCAAGCAGTTAGGAGCATATCTCCTATGCCAGGGGTCTCCAACCTTTGCAACTTTAAGTCTGAAGGACTTCAGCTCCCAGAATTCTCCAGCCAGCAAAGCTGGCTGGAGAATTCTGGGAGCTGAAGTCCTTCAGACTTAAAGTTGCAAAGGTTGGAGACCCCTGTCCTATGCGACACCCAGATGATGACCTCAGAGACCAGTCCTGTCTTCCCCAACCTGACACCATCATTCACATGAGACAGGCTACATCTTCAGCCAACCCAGCTAATGATCATCCAGATGGCAACAGGTTGAAGGCCAAGATAACGTGGAGAAGAACAAACCCCTTCTAGATCCATGAATGGATGCCCTCCACCAGGCCAGAAAGAGGCAAAGTGGGCTACAGGTGCAGCAGAGCAAATATTCCGGGTCAGCGTCGGAGCCCAGAGGACAACTAACTCTCTCTGCCGAGGGCCTAAATTCTTGACTGGAACTTCTTTCCAATGTTTCCATCCCACAATTGTGATAAGCGGGGACAGCCTGATAAAGATCTGGGCTGCGCTTGATCTCTGCAATCCCAGGAGAGCACCAGAAGAAAAGGCGAAGGAGCAGCTCCAAATAAAATAAGCCTCGGGGCACTGAAACCAGAGTCAGAGAATAATAAAACAAAGGAAGACAAGGATATCTGATCTGTTTTGTTGTAGGGATCCTGTGACGGATCCCAGCAAAGGCACACACGCTGCAAGTTCTGTTTACTACGGTTTATTTTTAATAAGGTTCGGTTTATTTTCGTAAGGTTTCCGACTGTGTTTTGGGGAGGGAACGAGAGGGGAGGGCAGCGCCAAGGTCTCTCTCTGAGGTGCCCCCCCCCCGACTGGAGAAGAAGGCAAAGGAGGCAAAGTGGCTGCACAAAGATTGTGTGCCACAAACAGGAACAGGCTGCCCCCACTTTCTCCCCCTGCCCCGAAGGCCTCTGCTCACGTTTAAAGAAAAAGGAGAAAAATAAGATCCAAGCTCGGGTTAAATCAACATCTGCCAAAGATATCCCCACTGAACAAAATAGCAGGACTTCATTAAGTCAATTGCAACTTGGCAAAAATTCTGAAGAGGGGAAAAAGGGAAGCCGCAGTCAGGCCTGTAATTTAAGCCGTGTTTTAGGAGCAGCGGCCTGGATGCAAGGGACTGCAATTCCATGGCTTTTCTTTATTTTTTATTTTTTTTAAATCCATGCCCTGGCTCCCCCGGCACCCCCCTCCCCCATTTAGAGAGCCACAAGCTTTGCAGGTAATTACAACCTTCAGAGACTTTTCCTGTTAGGGAGAAAAAGAGAGGGGGGGAATCTTCTCGGGAGCCTCCAGAGTAATGCAATGTGCAAAGCAACCAGGCTGTAGGAGGTGGAGTCAAGAGAGGACTCAGCCTGGAATCCTGACATATTCACAAACACTCCAAGCCCAGCCCCTACTGAATGCCGTTAACTCGTGCTGACCTTTAGTTGACTTGATTCTTGTGGTTATTGGTTATTCTTGACAAAAATAAACCAACTCCACTAGAACTTAATGAGTGATCCTGATTCCTTGGGTCTGAGATCAACTCAGTGCCAATGTAGGCAAAAGATGGGCAGGAACTGCCAGAACAGAATCTCGAGGCAGGTAGAGTCTACTTGGCCAGGTAGACTTGTTAGGAGTATAATCCTAGTGTTGGGTAGGCAATATATATAAGCCATGATGACAAATGGTCTTTATTACTTTAAATGTTTGAATGTAATTAGCAGCTGTAATTAACTCAACAATAAGAGGAAGCCAGGAGAGCTCTCTCTCTCTCTCTCTGCTCGCTGTGATGGACTGGTTGACTGACTGACTGACTGACTGACTGAGCAAGGAAGAATCGTGGATTGCAACTGTAAGCAATTGTTTGTGAGTTAAGGACTGTATTTGGTTTAATATCTGCTATCACTGCTTGTGAAGCAGTAGTTTAGTTTTACAACACCAGTAAAGTTACTTGTTTTTACTATCAGTGTCTGAGACTCTATTCGTGTGTCTACTAACAACGTTTCTCTAGCTGCACATTCCGCTGCACAACTTTGTCTCCTAAAGGAGAGATCTCCAACAAGACTCCTTAGTCCTGCTCAGTGGGGGGAGTCAAATCATTCAACAACCGATTCGGCCAGGGTCAGGGTGGCTATCGTGGAGGCGTGGCCTATCCCCATCCTCCAGCTCTGCTGCATATGCGGGACACGCCTCCCGCGACAGTCAACCTGACCCTGGCTGAACTGGTTGTTAAATTACACACACACACACACACACTGTCAAAGTGGATCCTGGACACTGCGCTACAATGGAGAAACTGGCAACGGAGTGTCCGGCAAAAGGGAAAGAGGAGGAGCAGGGACAAGAAAGAGGGAAATTGGGCCTTCTCCTTCCCTCGCACTGGCCGCTCCGTTGCCCATTTCTCCATTGTAGCGCAGTGCCCAGGATCCATTTTGATAGTACGTGTGTGTGTGTGTAATTTAACAACCAGTTTGGCCAGGGTCAGGTTGACTGTCCCGGGAGGCGTGCCCTGCATATGCAGTTGGATAGCAGGGGGAGATTTAACAACCGGTTTGCCTGAACCAATGCGAACCGGTTGCATCCCACCACTGGTCCTGCTCCTATTATTTCCTTCCAATCTCAGGTCAAACAAAATCCACCTGCTTCAAAGCTTTGAGTTCAGCTGGATAAGGATTTCCATCCACTGAGTTGTACCCAGAAGGCAAAGGGTTCTGAACGCAGGGAAAGAAACGCAACAGCCAATATGGGGCCTGCTTCCTGCAGTTTTCCTGGCACTTAAGTTTCCAGCGCAGTGTTTCTCAACCTTAGGGACTTTTAAGATGTGTGGACTTCAACTCCCAGAATTCCCCAGCCCAGCCGCTCTCAGTATGTTATTCTTTTCACTGTATACAGAGCTGGGAAACCAGAAAGCCAACTGACTTCTTGCCAAGTAATTGCTGCTACAGCATGGCGTTTAGAAGATATCGGCCTGGCAGCTCTCCAAGCCTGAGAAAGGTCTGTAGTTAGGAAATCTCCTGAAAGACTGTTGGCCAAGATTTTCCTGGAGAGAAATTCCCTTTAACCTAAATAAAAGGGGTTTTATCGGGACGAGGAGTCGGCTTCGTGCTTTTGGGAAGCCTAGGTCAGAACGACGACGATACCAATCCCTTTGCGGTTTTCTTTCTTTAAAAAGTAAAGTAGGTTACACCGATCTCAAGGGCTAGCAGTATGACTTTAACGTGTTTACCATTTGAGAGTGAAAACTGGAGTCCCCGGTGCCAGCAAGCGGGGTTGGAGAAGACTTCAGAGGACCCACATAAAAGGGGCTGAAGAGGAGAACGCAGGTTTGAGCCTGGACTGCTGGCCTCCGTGTTAAGACACAGGCCAACTCTTCCAAACCACAAGCAACAGAAAAGGCCTATTCATACACGGAGAGCTTCTCTGCTTTTTTGAAATATTACATTCGACTGATCTTAACAAGTTTTACAAAAACTACACACACACACACACACACACACACACACCCTAAAAAGAAATCCCAGCCAATTTCACCAAAAGACAAAAAGAAAGCAAGGGGGTAAAACTATATATGCTTATTAGATATTCATCTGACGTCGAACAATACTTAGCAGTTTTAAAAACCTACATTTTAAAAAATAATAATTTTCTCTTGCTATAAAATGCCCCAAAGACGAGGAGTTGTGTCACTTTTGGAAAAGCAGACAAACTTGATGAGTTACAGATCATTCTCTGTAGGAACAGCAGTCCGAGAGATGCGAATGAAGCAGGATAATCTTCTCTTGGTGTAGCTTCAATCATCTCTAGATTTAAGGTTCAATTCAACCCCTTGTTCCCCTCCCGCCTTCCCTTCCTTTCCCCTTCGCCTCGGGGTCCCACTAAGCGCAGGGGTCTGCAAAGTTGGCTCTTTTAAGACTGGTGGACTTCAACTGCCAGAATTCCCCAGCCAGCCAAGCTGGGTCTTAAAAGAG
Source organism: Rhabdophis nuchalis (assembly GCA_039707465.1). Classification (NCBI taxonomy): domain Eukaryota; kingdom Metazoa; phylum Chordata; class Lepidosauria; order Squamata; family Natricidae; genus Rhabdophis; species Rhabdophis nuchalis. The sequence continues at coordinate 29,587 of JBDLLF010000350.1, read as the reverse complement.
TCTTAAAAGAGCCAACTTTGCAGACCCCTGCACTAAGGCAACCAGATCTAGGAAGGTCTCATAATTTGCTAAGCCATCTCTATATAGGTAGTCCTCAACCAGGACGTTTAGTGACTGTTCCAAGTTACAACAGCACAGAAAAAAAAGGACTTGTGACTGTTCTCCAAGGCACCTGGGGGCAGGACAAGAAGCAACGGGGGGAAACTAATCAAGGAGAGAAGCAACTTAGAACTGAGGAGAAATTTCCTGACAGTGAGAACAATTAACCAGTGGAACAGAAGTTGCCTCCAGCAGTTGTGAATGCCCCAACCCTGGAAGTCTTTAAAAAGATGTTAGACAGCCATTTGTCTGAAATGGTATAAGGTTCCTGCCCACGCAGGGGGTTGGACTAGAAGACCTACAAGGTCCCTTCCAACTCTGCTATTGTATTGTATTGTTTTTCACACTTACGACCGTTGCAGCTTCCCCATGGCCACGTGATCAAAATTCAGACTCATTGGCAACTGATTCACGTGATTCCCTTTTGCGGCCTTCTGTCAAGCAAAGTCAATGGTGGAAACCAGATTCATTTAACGACGGAGTGACTAAACAGCTGCAGTGATTCATTTAGCAATTGGCAAGGAAGGTCATAAAATGGGGGCAAAGTTCACTTAATCAAGGTCTCGCTTTGCAACAAATTTTGGGCTAAGTCAAGGATTACCTGCAATTCTAATCATGGACAAAATACCAGGATCGAGTTCAAGACCCTTAAAAGTTTATTCTATACCATCTATATAAGAATAATCTGATCTACTACTGGTCAAGGCAGCAAACTGATGCCAAATGTCAACTGGGGACGCGGTAGCTCATTTTTTAAGATGCTGAGCTTGTCGATCAGAAAGGTCGGCAGTTCAGCGGTTTGAATCCCTAGCGCCGCTTAACGGAGTGAGCTCCCATGACTGGTCCCAGCTTCTGCCAACCTAGCAGTTCGAAAGCATGTAAAAAATGCAAGTAAAAAAATAGGAACCACCTTTGGTGGGAAGGGAACAGCGTTCCGTGCGCCTTCAGCGTTTAGTCATGCCGGCCATATGACCATAGAGACGTCTTTGGACAGCGCTGGCTCTTCGGCTTTGAAATGGAGATCAGCACCGCCCCCTAGAGTCTGGAACGACTAGCACGTATGTGCGAGGGGAACCTTTACATTTTTAAAGAGTCAGCTGACTTCAAGGGCGCTGGACTTAGGTCTGTTTTGGGGTGGGGGGGTCATAGGGACTCGAGATTGAGATGTTTGACCCCACTCTGATCATCTCCTGCAAAGTAGGTCGGAATTGTGTGTCATGGCTTGTGAATTATTCAGGAGGGAAAGTCGCAATTGAGTTTGGTAAAATGAATCCAGGAAAATGATGACATTGATAGGAGATTCAGATCACTTTTATTTACGGTCACAGACCAAAACATTGATAGGAGGCGGATAGATGAGCCCACCCAATAAAGAGAAACAAATTTTTTGCCTCCTAATCTGAGCGTGCAAAATAAAGTGCATGAAAAGAGCACTAAGTAGTAACTTGTGTGATCCTTCAAAAATTCCCCTTATTCCAGTGATAATGTACCAGCTGGGGCAGGGGTCCACAAACTTAGCAACTTTAAGACTTGTGGACTTCAATTCCCAGAATTCTCCAGCCAGCTCTGCTGGCTGGAGAATTCTGGGAATTGAAGTCCACAAGTCTTGAAGTTGTCAAGTTTGAAGACCTCTGAGCTAGGGGGAAAAAAGCTAAGAAAGTTAACGAAATAATCCCTTTTGTAAAATAAATATTTGGATGTAGTACTTTACTGATTAATTTCCTAAGTACTTTCAAAGCTCACCAGCTTGAGAGTTACCTAATAAAAAACAAGGAGCACAAAGATTTATTCTAGGGTTGTTGTTGTTTTTTACAAAAACTCATCGCCATTGATAATACCATGTCCTGTCACTAGATGTCACTATTTATACCCTGTAAAAGAATTTTTCAACCTTGGCCAACATGAAGATGGGAGCTCCCAAATCCTGGGAGTTGAAGTCCACACATCTTCAAGTTGCCGAGTTTGAGAAGAACTGGCTTAGCGGATGCTAAAATGGGACTGCTAATCGGGGCAGCCAAAGCTGTGGGGCCCACAGAATTTTATCTGTGTCTCCCCCCATTTGAGATTTATCAAAGCAGGCGTCTTTAGAAAGGGCAGAAAAAATTGGGCTCCGTCATTTGCACCCATCTCAAGAGAGTTAGAAAATATTAGAGCCTATCTATTTTTATTTTTTATTTTATTAAATTTATACCCCGCCCTTCTCCAACGGACCTAGGGCGGCTGAGAATACCTATATACCTCTATACCTCTGGCATCCGCCTGCAAGGGACACCCCCCCTCTGCCCCGAGAAATAATTGTTTTAATCACAGGTTGGTTGGTTGGTTGGTTGGTTGGTTGGTTGGTTGTTTGTTTGTTTGTTTGTTTGTTTGTTTGTTTATTATTTATTTATTTAGTTACTTACTTACTTACTTACTTACTTACTTACTTATTTATTTATTATTCGAATTTATAAGCCGCACCCATCTCACCCATCTCACCCATCTCACCCATCCACATAGGGACTCGGGGCAGCACACAGGGAATATAAAATATAAATACATAGATATACAAAATAAAACGTTGATTAAAACTCAATTAAATTAACCCACATTAAAACCCCTGAATTAAAACTTTGGTAACTAAAGGCCATGCAATGTCGAGTAAAATCATGCCAGGCTGGCTTGTTGGAAGAAGTGCGTTTTTAACTGCTGGCGGAACAGGCGGAGGTCCGAGATGACACGGAGTTCAGGGGGGAGAGCGTTCCAGAGGGTTGGGCCCATCACAGAGAAGGCTCTACGCCTGGGTGCCGCCAACCGGCATTGCCTGGTTGACGGCACCCAGAGTACACCCTCTCTGTGAGAGCGTATCGGTCGTAGGGACGTATGGGGCAGTAGACGGTCTCGTAGGTAGCTAGGCCCCGTGCCATAAGTGATGGCGAATATTTTTTGGCTCCCGTGCCATAAGTGGAGGGAGCACAGGGGGATTCATGCGCTGGCATGCCACACCCATAATGTTATGCGCATGACAACCTCCACCCACCCCCATGCGTGCATGACCAGCAAACACTCCCCCCTCCCCGCTTTTGCCATGTTTTTTTCACCCTCCCCAGGCTCCAGAGGCTTTCTAGGAGCCTGGGGAGGGCGAAAAAAGCCTCCCCCCCCCAGAGGCCCGCCGGAGGCCTCAGGAGCTTCCTTGAAGGCACCGGTGGGCAAAAAACGGACCTACGGACAAACTGGAAGTCACCATTCCTGAACTTCCGGGTTCCCGTAGGTCCATTTTTCGCCCTCCGGAAAACCAGCCCTACGGGCAAACCGGAAGTTCAGAAACAGACTTTCGGTTTGCTCGTAGGGCCGGTTTTTGCCCTCCGGAGCCTTCAGGGAAGCCTCCTGAAGGCTCTGGAGGGCAAACACCGGCCTTACGAGCAAACCGCAACATCCGGTGTGTCCATAGGGTCGATTTTCGTCCTCCGGAGCCTTCAGGAGGCTTCCCTGAAGGCTCCGGAGGGCAAAAACCGGCCCTACGAGCAAACCGAAAGTCTGTTTCTGAACTTCCGGTTTGCCCGTAGGGCTGGTTTTTCGCACTGCGGAGGCTTCAGGGAAGCCTCAGGAGGGCGAACAATGGCCTCAAAAGAAGGCAACGCCTCACATGCCCTGACAAATGGCTCCGCATGCCACCTGTGGCACATCACGGAGCTATAACATATAATATGCCATAAAATACAACGAAATAATAGTAACATGAAATCGATATGGTGCAACAACAACAAAAAAAGGAAAAATAAAGGGATTCCATCGGAACAAGAAATAATAAGAGAATGACGCGCGCAGAAATGGACAGACTGACTCTAGAGCTCAAAGGCAAGGGGGAGACGGAATACCATGAAATCTGGGACCAATGGTACCGATGGTTAGAAACGTGGGGAAAAGGCTGGGACAGAAAAACATGTCAAGATTGGGAAAATATGGTATTAAGAAGGCGTGATAGGTAGGAATCGGATATGTATTTGTATGGTTAGTAATTATATAAAAGAAAGGATGAGCGGACAGGTAATCTGACTGACTACATAGCCTATGTAAGGGATATATTGTTGTAAGATCCAATCACTATAGGGCAGGGATGTCCAAACTTGGGAACTTTAAGACTTGTGGACTTCAAGTCCCAGAATTCCCCAGCCAGCTATGCTGGCTGGGGAATTCTGGGAGTTGAAGTCCACAAGTCTTAAAGTTCCCAAGTTTGGACATCCCTGTTATAGGGAAACATTTATGCCAGAAACGTTGCACTATGTCCAATGTTTGTAATGTTTATCTAATAAAAAGTTTTTATTAAAAAAAATAATCAATTAGACGCCAGAAATTAATACAAGATGAAGCCAGAGCTACAACTAAGAACTTCTAGCAGGTCTAATTAGCAAAAGTGCCAATGTGGTTGCTAGCAGTTGGAAACAAAGTAGGGGTTCCTCTACCATCAAAAATTGCAAGGAATATGGCAGGAGAAGCTACTGTAGTAGAAGAAGAAGTTTTTCCTCTATGGAGCCCTTCAGACAAGGACCAAGGCTGTTTCCTCCACCTGCCAATCCTTTCTTTTTCTCCCCCCTCCCTCTTCCCACTTTTTCCCTTGGCTCCTCTCTTGCAACCAAGAAGCCACTCCCTACAATAGGGGCCATTTGTCTGGAATGGGACAGGGCCGTGATGTGACAGAGGTGGCAAGTGCTCTCTGTGGGCGCCTGTGCTGTCAGCTGCTGGTCTTCGCGGGCATCAGAACACCGGTAAATGACCTGAAAAATGTTCCACAAAATGGGCTGTTTTTCAGGCCATTTTTAGTCTGTTTTCTGGGCTGGTTTTGGTCCTGAAATGTGGCCTGAAAACAGCCCAAAAACAGGCAGGTGCATACCGGCCAGCTGATCTTCAGGTTTCCAGTGCTCTGGGCATGCGCACATGGACACACGTTCCAGTGTGGGCACTCGGTGCGGAAAAGGTTCGCAATCCCTGGGATTGGATCTCCCGCTTATGAAGGAGATTGGGTTAGAAGACCTTCAAAGGTCCCTTCCAAGTCTGTTATTGTCAGCCTCTGCTTCGCTTGCTTGCTATCGGCTGCTGTAGAAACAGGGAGGGTGGGGGCATGGTATTTGGGAGGGGGAATTACTGGTGCTCGAGTTATGAAGAAGGGAGTCTTGTTCTCACCATCTTCTGCATATGCTGGTGGCTGATGTTTGGACCTGGTCAAGGCCAACCGTCTCGCATACCCACCTGATGAGGCTGTTTGAAGATGCACCCCACATGACACCTTAGGGAGTTGCAGATTGGACACTGGGCTGGGGAATTGGAGAGAGGAGGCTGGGTAAACGTTTGATATGTGCATGTTTGCGCCTTTTTGGCTCAGATCTTGCTTTCCTTTTCGCTGCTTTCATTTTATACCTAGTAAAACTACTTAATCTCTATTCAAATGGAGTTGAGGGTTGTATTTTCTTGGATACTGAAGGAGGGAAGCCTGACAGTTATTCTCTTTATTTATTTCGATTTGTAAATCACGCCTATCTCCATCGAAACGGACTCAGGGCGGTGTTGTCTTGTTCAGAGGCATGGGATGACCAGGCATGGAACGGCCACATCTCCATGGCTTTCTCGGGACAGCATCTTTTCTCTTTGCTCCAAATGAAAACATAAGGAAATGGGGAAATATCCAGCCTGACAAGCTGTGAGTTCGATCCTAGATAGCAGCAGATATTTCTCTCTCTGGGCATAATGTGTAAAATATCAGCTGCGAACTCTGCCCTGGCGACAGGAAGGGCATCCAGCCAGTTAATATTCAGAGCTCCATTCAGTTGCACTCCAATGCGAGGGATTACGGGGTCATTAAAAGAGAAAGAAAAATAAAATATCCAGCCTGTCTTGCTTCACATTTTTACGGCTGGAATAAGGGGTACTTCATTGAGTCAGAGGTGTTGACCAAACACAACATTTTTGCAATTTTGCCTGCTTTTTGGTTAGGGGGAAATCGCTTTTCCAGAGCCACAAGGAAGCGTGTTAACCCTGCTGAGGCATAAATGTGTATTTATGATTATCACATTACCTTCAGCAGTCTGGAGACCACTTCAGATCTGTTGGCTTCTCACACACAAAGGGAGCTTTTTAAGGTGTTCCCTCTACGATCACGGATGGTTACTGGAAATGGCCTACAGAGGAAGGGGTGTGTCCTCGACTTATAACAGTTCGCGTAGTGACCGCTTGAAGTTACAGCAGCACTGAAAAATGTGACATACAACCGGTTTTCACTCTTAATGACCGCTGTACAGGGGTGGTATTCGCAAATGTGAGTGCATGCTTGCTTCGTTCGCTGGCGCCCCGTCTGTGCATTGCAATCGGCCTTCAGCCCATGCGCTTTGGCTTGAAAACATACCTAAATAGGACAGCATGGAGCCAGGGGAGACGGGAAGGGACTACAAGCGATTTCTAAACCGGCTGAATACCACCTCTGCCGCTGTAGCATCTCCAAGGTCAAGGGATCAAAATTTGAATGCTTGGCAACTGGCATGTACTTATGACAGTTGCAGTGTCCCGGGGTCATGTGATCACCCATTGTAAATTCCCCAGTCAGCTTCCAAAGTTAACGGGGGAATCCATGTTCACTTAACAACCCCGTGATTCACTTAACAATTGCAATGATTCACTTAACAATTGCAATGATTCACTTAACAATTGCAACGATTCACTTAACAATTGCAATGATTCACTTAACAACCCCGTGATTCACTTAACAATTGCAATGAGTCACTTAACAATTGCAATGATTCACTTAACAATTGCAACGATTCACTTAACAATTGCAATGATTCACTTAACAACCCCGTGATTCACTTAACAATTGCAATGATTCACTTAACAATTGCAATGAGTCACTTAACAATTGCAATGATTCACTTAACAACCCCATGATTCACTGAACAATTGCAATGATTCACTTAACAATTTTGGAAAAAAGGTGGGAAAACGGGGAAAACTCACTTAACAACTGCCTTGCTTAGCAATGGGAATGTTGGGATCCACTGTGGTCGTAAGTCGAGGACTACTTGTAGCAGTAAAACCCCTTTTGAGCCAATAAACAGACAAGGTGCGCAGAGACTATACAGCCAGTGGGGTCTAAAATTAGCCCTTGGGAAGAACTCTTCGAGTTAGTCTCAAAATTATTCAGCCTTACTAGGAAGGAGACAGATAAAAGTTTTAAAACTTAAGTCTACTGTACATATTTTAAGAAGTACTTTAAATATTTACTATACAAACACTTAAGGAAATGTTATTATGTCTTTAAAACACAACCGCTGATAGTTTTGGACTCAGCCAGACTAACTTCAGGGTCTTTTCACACCAATATTTTTCTTACCGGTGCAAAAAATAGCAACAGAAGAATTGCTAAACAATTTTCTTATCTTGGCTCAGGACGTTACAATCTAGGCAGTATATAAAACAACTCTTAATCCTCCCTTCTCTCTCTCTCTCTCCTTGCAAGGCAGACACAAACACAACTCCCGAATTCCCTCCCGTATGTTCAGATTTAATTATATTGTGGTTGTGCTGACAGTGTCGGATCAACCCAGCTTCGGGACTGCGCTTTGACCTACTTCCCCAAGTCACAATCTGGTGGTTTTAATGCCAAATCGGCATCTGCTGGTATCTACCCCATTTTGCTTGACAATTTGGTTTGGTACACCAAGGATCAGGGCTTCGAAGACACACGGCTGGTTGGAGGCGTTTGGTTTGCAAAGAAAGGAGTAAATACAGTAGTTTCTTCACTTGGAAATGCATCTCACTGGGTATCCCTTTTGCTTGGCAAACCCTACGGCAGTGATGGCTAACCTTTTTCTAAAGGTGTGCCAAAACTGTGTGCACGGGCACCCACCCACCTGCTCATGCGCAAGCGAACCCTGCACATGGGAGGGGGGATTTTCACCCTCCCCAGGCTCCAGAGGCTTTCCTGAAGCCTGGGGAGGGCAAAAACGGCCACCTCCAGCCCTCCGCAAGGCCAAAAATCAGCTGGATGGCGCGCAGGCATGCCGGAGCTGAGGGCTGCCAAGGGCTGCCATGCCAGCAACTATGGCTTGGCATGCCACCTGTGACACGCTTGCCATAGGTTCACCATGCCGGTCCTATGGCGTGTCATAGCAGAAATCATCTCTCATCCTTCCAGCTTTTCCTTCCTGCACTCCATCTCAGCAGGACCAGGACATGGGGACCTGGCTGGTTTCTCAAGATCTGCTCCTGCCTGTCAATAGACAGTAGCTGAAAATCACTAAGCAACACAACCACTTAAAACCACACTCGATGCACCATCTTCTGATGCTCCCTTCCGAATAATCCAAATTCAGCCAAAGACCCACAAATAGCCAACGGCTTCCAAGTTGCCGTGACTGATTTATCTGCAGTTGCATTTCTTCACAAAGCCAATTTGGAGACCGTTCCTTGTGTCCAATCGATGTACAATTGCTGAACTCTGCTGAAATCATGCCTTGTCTCACTCAATATTTCCCCCACGAAGCCAAGATGCCTGTTTAACTCATGCAAATGGAGGCCCCCACCCCCAATCTGCAAAAGATCCCCCTACCCATAAGACTCCGCTTTGGGAAATCTGTTCCCCCAAATTCCCAAATTTCCCAGGGCAAATCTGTGTTTCTCCTACTAGATTAGCTGGAGGCACAAACTGAAAAGTTCTTTTCAAAAGCAATTCGGCCGTCTTCCCAATGAGGCCGGACAAAAACTCCCATCAGCTACATCCAGGCCAGGGACCATGGATCTCCAACCTTGGCCGCTTTAAGACTGATGGACTTCAACTCCCAGAATTCCTCAGCTAGCATGGAATCCTGGGAGTTGAAGTTTGCAAGTCTTGAGATTGGAGTTCCCTGTAGTCTGTCTAGGCCAGGGGTCTGCAAAGTTGGCTCTTTCAAGACTGGTGGACTTCAACTTCCAGAATTCTCCAGCCAGCATGGCTGGCTGGAGAATTCTGGGAGTTGAAGTCCACCAGTCTTGAAAGAGCCGACTTTGCAGACCCCTGGTCTAGGCAACTCTCTATCAGCAACTTTCCTGCAGCTTAGCTTTCAAGGGGAAAACCTAATTTTCGCTACCAGCTGGTTTCAATTGTGCCTTTTCTTCTTCTTCACGGCACGCCAAAGAAGGACTGGGGGATGGAAAGCAGGAACCAGCGGAGGGTTGTGGGAAAGACTGATGCCCAGTGAAGATTAGCACGGAAAATAATATCGTGGGTAGCTCAGACAAGAGCAACTCGACTGGAAGCAATCGTAAGAAAAAACAAATGCATCCCTCTGCAAAATAACAAACACCCCACCACCACCCTACTAGGGCCAATGTAGTGAGTATACGGTCCCTTAAAACAGGGGTCTCCAACCTTTGCAACTTTAAGTCTGAAGGACTTCAGCTCCCAGACTTCTCCAGCCAGCTTTGCTGGGAGCTGAAGTCCTTCAGACTTAAAGTTGCAAAGGTTGGAGACCCCTGGACTAGTGTGATGAAGCTTTGCTGGCTGGAGAAGTCTGGGAGCTGAAGTCCTTCAGACTTAAAGTTGCAAAGGTTGGAGACCCCTGACTTAAAAGATGTTGACCTCAATTCACTGGACAAAATAGGACAGCCCATTTTCTATGGCTATCTTTGTTAGCGTTGATGTTGGTCAACTCTTACTCTGGACAAAATAACTTTGCCCCACTCCACTAAAAGTGACAAACAGTGTAAAATAACTTCTTTAGGGCAGTTCCAAGCTGAGACACTGGGGAGACGAACAGCCAATCAACGAGCTACAGCAGGGATCTCCAACCTTGGCAACTTTACTACTTGTGGACTTTAACTCCCAGAATTCCTCAGCCAAGGTTGGATGGCTGAGGAATTCTGGGAGTTGAAGTCCACAAGTCTAAAGTTGCCAAGGTTGGAGACCTCGGAGCTACAGGACCCAGCAGAAGCAAGCATACAAGTCTCGAAACCCACCCTTGCAGGCCCGTGACCTGCGCCTCTGAAATCGGGCAGCATAAAGACCATTTTTAGCGTTCCTAGTTAAGCTTTTCAAAGGTTAAAAAGTGTTGTTCCCATCCCACCAGAGTGACGGCACATCCCATGTCTTCTAGAGACTGAAACAGAATAATGACAGTGGTACCTCAGTACGTGTCGTTAATTGGTTCTGAGAGGCTCAACAAGTACTAGAAGTACTAAAAAATGACAAGTACCAAACAAACCATGTGACTAAGGTGTCACTCTTTTGTTTTCGGTAGTAAGTCACAAGGAAGCAGACATCAACACGTTCCACCTTGCGCGTCGAGTACCAAACAAACAATGAGTACTAGGACAAAATTTTCACATCAAAATGGGTCGAGTACCAAATTCAACGCGTCAAGTACCAAACAAACAATGAGTACTAGGACAAAATTTTCACATCAAAATGGGTCGAGTACCAAATTCAACGCGTCAAGTACCAAACAAACAATGAATACTAGGACAAAATTTTCGCATCAAAATGGGTCGAGTACCAAATTCAACGCGTTTCAAAGCAGCCAAGTAACCAAGTATGACTGCAGATTGAAAGATTTAAACCCTAACAACACCACAAAGGGTAGCCCATCCCAGTTCCAGCAAAGAACACCAGCCTGAAAATTATTTCTTATACAGTGGGACCTTGGGTGCCGACCATCATTTGTTCCAGGACTTCGGTCAGCACCCTATTTGATCGTGTCCAGAAGCAAGACTGACTGCGCATGCGCTTGCACACAAAATGGTGGGGAAGGGGAAATCGCCGCAGCAGGGAAAATCACCAGGGCTGTGTTTATTTGGCACCCGAGGATGTGTTTGTGATGCGAGTAAAACATTTAGCGGATTTTTCGGTCGGCATCCAAATTGTTTGTGGTCTGAGCCATTCGGGACCCCGAGGTCCCACTGTATCAGTGATGGCGAACCTTTTTTGCCTCGGGTGCCAAAAGCACACATGCTCACGCTATTGTGCGCGCTCATGTGCCCACACCATTAATTTAATGCCTCCCATGCCACGTCCCCTGAGCATGCGCGCGTGACACCCCTTGATGCCCTGCACATGTGCACATGGCTTTCTTGGAGCCTGGGGAAGGCAAAAAAGGCCCAACACACACACTAGGAATGGACTTGGGCCATTTTTCTCCCTCTGGAGGCTTCAGGAGGGCAAAAACTGGCCAAAAATCAAGGCCAAACATCAACTGGCCAGCATGCTCATGTGCGCTGGAGCTGACAGGGCAATGCCTCACTTGCCCTCAGAAATGGCTCTGTGTGTGCCACTTGTGGCACCCATGTCATAGGTTCGCCATCACGGCACTATATATTCCACTTTGCATAGAAGGATAGATCAGTGTCTACTTCTAGCATCTATGTGCAGTACATTCCCCCCCCCCCCTCAGGATTTCGCTTGTCATGATTCATCTAAGGAAAAACCTAATGCCTTAAAATCTCCTCCTTCTTTGCATAGCAAAAAAAAGTCAACAAGGAAAGCGGGGGGGGAGGGTGTACACTGTTTTTACAGGAAAAGGAAAAAATGCAAGCTTCATCCAGCAGCATTTCCCAACGGTAAAACAAGGTTCGCTTTATTTATTATTTTGCAAACATAATTTACTTCCAAAAGGAAGAAACGGAAGGATACCGCCTGCCAGGGTTGGTCAGTCTGCCGGCAGTGGGCCAGCCCCATAAATATTTGGCAATGGGTAGAATGTAGAGCTCTTCTCTGCCCTCTTTCACTACAAAAAGGACTAGTTATTGGAGCCCCCTCCTTCCTGAAGGATCCATAAAACAGTCTTCAAAGTTCAGGATGAATTTCCTGAGCATTCCCAAACAACCAAGCTGGAACTGAGGAAGCTGGAACGAAGGAGAAATGTACTAACAGTGAGAGCAACGAACCAATGAAGCAATCTGCCTCCAGAAGTTGTGAATGCTCCATCACTGGAGGCTTTTTAAGAAGAGACTGGACAGGAGGTTGTGAGTTCAATCCTAGGTAGAGGCAGATGTAGGGTCTCCTGCTTGGGCAGAGGGTTGGACTAGATGACCTGCAAGGTCCCTTCCAACTCTGTTAATCTGTAAAGCCGTTTGTCTGAAATGGTATAGGGTCTCCTGCTTGAGCAGGGGGTTGGACTAGAAGACCTCCGAGGTCCCTTCCAGCTCTTTTATTCTATGTTCTATGAGAAAATGAATCCCCCGAAAACAGCTTTCTTCACTGATTTTTAGCAGAAAACAAGCTAGCATCTTTCCTGCACCAGTACGATCAACTTACTGAAAAATCAGCTTTTTACGTATGTGGGCCTCAAGCATTAGTAAACAGGCTTCCCCACACTAGGACATGATAGTAGCCTTCCAATACTTGAGAGGCTGCCACAGAGAGGAGGTGGGGGGTGGGGATGTCAAGCTATTTTCATGGCACCTGAAGGCCAGACAAGGAAGAATGGGTGGAAACTGATCAAGGAGAGATTCAACTTGGAAATAAGGAGGGATTTCCTGACAATGAGAACAATCAACCCATGGAAGAGAAGTTGCCTTTGGAAGTTGTGGGAGCTTCATCACTGGAAGCTTTCAAGAAGAGACTGGACTGCCATCTGTCAGAAATGGTGTAGGGTCTCCTGCTTGGGTGGGGGGTTGGACTAGATGACCTACAAGGTCCCTTCCAACTCTGTTAATCTGAATCTATCTAAGATGATCAAAGGCCTGGAGACTAAAACCTATGAAGAATGGTTGCAGGAACTGGGCCTGGCTACTCTAGTGAAGAGAAGGACCAGGGGAGACAGGAGAGCAGTCTTCCAATATTTGAGGGGCTGCCCCAGAGAGGAGGGGGATCAAGCTATTCTCCAAAGGACCTTTGAAGGCCAGAGAAGGAAGAATGGATGGAAACTGACCAAGGAGAGATTCAACCTGGAAATAAGGAGACATTTCCTGACAGGAACAGAAGTTGCCTTCAGAAGTTGTGGGAGCTTCATCCCTGGAGGCTTTCCAGAAGAGACTGGACTGCCTTTGGTCAGAAATGGTGTGGGGTCTCCTGCTTGGGTGGGGGGTGGACTAGATGACCTCCAAGGTCCCTTCCAACTCTGTTAATCTATTCTATTCTACTCTACCCCTTCTAGTTATCATCCACCTACCCCTCTTTTCTGCTTGAAAAGTTGATTTCTACCCCATGGCAACTATACTTGATTCCAGCTCCTGCAAGAGCTAAAGGAGAAATTCAGTAAAACATCTCGGATTCATATTTAGGTAGTCGTCGAAACTACAACAGTTCATTTAGTGACCATTGGAAGTTGCAATGTCACTGAAAAAAAGTGACTTATCATCATTGTTCATACTTATGACCGCCGCTGCATCTCCATGGTCATGTGATTAAATATCTGGCACTTGGCAACTGGCCTGTGTTGATGATCCTTGCAGTGTCCCAGGGTCTTGGGATCCCCCTTTGCGACCTCTGACAAGGAAAAGGCAATGGGGGAGCAGATTCACTTAACAACCATGTTACCAACTCAACAACTGCAGTGATTCACTTAACAAGGAAGGTCGTAAAATCAGGCAAAACTCACTCAACAAATGTCTCACGCAGCAACAGAAATTTGGGGCCCAATTGTGGTCGTAAGTCAAGGACCACCTGCACATCTATTCCCACATGCTTACATTTCAGATGGATAATGCACAGATGTGTAGCTGAGACCCTGATCCAAATTTATAACTGAACATGACAGTCAGTCCCGCCTTCTTCTGGGAGACTCACAAAATCCAGCCTTCTGTAGAAGAGTAATTTTAGAAAACAGGCATGAATATATTGTTGTTATTTGCGCTTGTATCTGATCCTCATCTAATAATAATAATAACAACAATAATAATAATAATATGGAGCACAACACACCAGATATCACGGTTGTAGAGGGCCGAAGTGTACAGTTTATTGATATCGCTGTTCCTGGAGATTGAAAAAAAAGAACTAGAAAAAAAACCGAAATATCGCGACCTGGCCATCGAAACTACACGGCTATGGATGAAGCATGTCACAGTGACACCCATTGTCATCAGGGCACTTGGCACCATGTCCAAAAATTTTATTAAATATATCAGCAAATTGAAGCTTCCTGCAATAACACCAGCGGAAGTGCAAAAAACGGCGCTACTTGGAACATCTTACATTCTAAGAAGGTACTTGGTTGATACCTAAGATGCTGGCAGCAAACTGTACCTTGCACCAGTCAATAGTATTTGCAATGCATTTTTAAATGTTCAGTTGGCTGAGTTTCATGTTTTATGAATAAAGTAAATAATAATAATAATAATAATAATAATAATAATAATAAGAAGAAGAAGAAGAAGAAGAAGAAGAAGAAGAAGAAGAAGAAGAAGAAGAAGAAGAAGAAGAAGAAGAAGAAGAAGAAGAAGAAGAAGAAGAAGAAGAAGAAGAAGAAGAAGAAGAAGAAGAAGAAGAAGAAGAAGAATCCCGATTGTGATTGGAGCCCTTGGAGCAAGACCTAGGGGGCTGCCTCGCTATGTGGAGGTTCTAGGTTTGCCGGACTTGAGCATTCTGACTCTACAAAGGGCCACCCTGCTTGGAACAGGTTCTATCCTCCGACGTTACCTTAACAGTTCCTAAGTCCTTGGTTAGGACTCGAGCTGTTGAGCTACCAACCAGCCCCAAAGGCTGTGAATCTCACCAAAGATTAACCACAGATAATAGTAACTGCAGCACTGCAAACTACTTCAGCTGACTGCTAGCTGGAGTTCGGCAGTTCGAATCTCACCAGGCTCAAGGTTGACTCAGCCTTCCATCCTTCCGAGGTGGGTAAAATGAGGACCCAGATTGTTGGGGGCAAAGAGGCTGACTCTGTAAACCTCTTAGAGAGGGCTGTAAAAACACTATGAAGCGGTATATAAATCTGAGTGCTATTGCTATTGCTAAAAGCTGGAAGGCAAAACCTCCGGTCCCAGGGACCAACCCAGATTGGATCCTGCGATATTATCCTGGAACATAAATATTTGCCTTCAAACGTGAGACGCAAAATCATGTCATCTGAGAAATACTCGCTCAAGGCATGCAGAAATTACTACCTTCGCATAGAATCCATACAACAAGGATACCGGAGAATCTGTTCCACCTTAAGTTCTCCATCTTAGGCAGCAATTCTGGAGTGAAACTCTCCCCTGGGCTCGCTCTGAATATAAATCTTGCTGGTTTCTTTGATCTCCATTCAATCCCCTTCCCAGGCAAGTAGCAAAGCCAGTCAAAAGTAGCCCCCCTCCACAGGCACAAATGCAGAGCTGCATCCTGGGCATCTCGTGAGTTTTCCACAGGCAAAAAGAAAAATAAAAAGCTTGAAAAACACTGGGAATCTTAAATTGCTGCCGTTTAAACACAAAACCTCCCCCCACTTTTCCAGCCTGGATTATTAAGTTAGAAAAGGAATGTTAAGGTTAGTGTTATTCTCTCCCCATAAATTAAGAAACACCTCCCCTCCCCCCCCATCATTCCCCTATTGCACAGGCTAAACTTATATTTTTTGGAATATCTCACAAATGAGAATAAACAATGCAACACTCTGCAAGGATTTCAAGAGCCCTCTTTTCTGATCCCTCACTGGTTATTTAACTATTTCATGTCTGCCCCAACCTCTCCAAGGGTCCAAGAGGTTTATTTTAAACCAGGAGTCCCCAAACTTGGCAACTTTAAGACTTGTGGGCTTCTACTCCCAGAATTCTCCAGCCAGCAGAGCTAAAAAAAGTTAGGTGATTTATGGCATGAACAATTCTGCCCATCAAACTATATTGTTTTCATGAGAAATAGAAACATATTTTTTTCTTCCTGAGAAGATCAAGTGGCACCAGAGAGGAAAAACGGAAGGAGATTTCCTTCCTTTCAATACTACCTTTCATTTGAACATACAAGAACTCCATTTTGATCTGCATCTCATCTTTGCACAGGTATTCCTCCATTTACGGCCATAATGAAGACCACCCATTATGACAAGTTGTTCGTAAAGCAGGTCATTGTGGGACCAACCCAATTTTATGACCTTGTTTTGATGCAATCGTAAAGTGACTGCTTGCAATCATTAAGCGAACCCCATAGCTTGCGAGGGGGTGTTTTTGCCCACCCCCACTCCTACCTCCCAGGTAAATGCTAGTTTTTCAGGAAAAACATTGTAAATCATGGTCACAAATTCAGGCCAGCTACCAAATGTCCAAATTGCAGCCTTGTGAGGAGATGAGTATCTCACAAGCAACAGCGAACAATGCAATATTCTGGGGTTTAGTTTTAGTTTTAGTATGGGATTTTAGCACAGGGTTTTTGTTTAATTCTTTTTAATATTGTAGTATGTTTGTGGTTTTATATATGTATTTTTAAATTCCCTGTGCACCGCCTCGAGTCCCTTCGGGGAGAGAGAGCGGTTTATAAATTAAAATTATTATTATTATTAAGGATTTCAAGAGCACACTTTTCTGATCCCTCACTGGTTATTTAATTATTTCATTCTTGCCCTAACCTCTACAAGGGATCCAACAGGTTTATTTTAGACCGGGACTCCCCAAACGTCACAACTTTTAAGACTTGTGGACTTCGACACCCAGAATTCTCCAGTCAGCATAGCAACTGGCATAGCTGGCTGGAGAATTTGGGCAGTTGAAATCCACAAGTCTCAAAGTTGCCAAGTTTGAAGACCTCTGTTTTAGACCATCCTCCAAAATGGGCTGGACTAGATCAGTGGTAGTCAACCTTTTTATACCTACCGCCCACTTCTGTATCTCTGTTAGTAGTACAATTTTGTAACCGCCCACCGGTTCCACAGTAATGGTGACTTATAAAGTAGGAATAAATTTAAATTAAATTTAAAAAAGGAAATGCTTCAGTATCGGACAAAACCCCTACTGCCCACCCTGAAAGCTGGAACGCTCACTAGTGGGCGGTAGGGACCAGGTTGACTACCACTGCTCTAGATGATCTACAAGGTCCCTTCCAACTGTTCATCTGTTCATTCTAGTGCTAAAATGACAAGAGGTTGGGCCAAAAGAGTGAGAGGGTGGCCAGACGTTCCTCCAGGGGGATGATGGGCCACCTAAGGATCCTGCTTAGGCAGGGAGGAAACAGGGACCCATGACAAAAGAGATTCTGGAGTCGTGAAAGTGGGGGAAGCGTGAGAAAGGGAGTAACTCCACCTTAATTACTCTAGGTAGAAGCCAATTTGGAGAATTGCTTCCACAGGCTTTCAAAATGCTAGTCAGATTACCCTCCTGACCATAAAATCTTCCCCAGAAAAACCAAACATCAGAAGGAAGTGGCAGTTTGGCAAGTTCACACTGGAAGGCTCAACTATGGGAAGCAAGAATTTCCCCTTGTAACGCCAACATGGGACCTTCAGGCCTCAAGTCCCCACAATTAACAGGGAGACAGGCCCAAGACAGGCAGACAGACAGACACAGACACACACACACACACTCCATTGGAGATGTTAGATGTCGAGGATTAAGGGAAGGGCTTAAATCCTCCCGGTCCCAGTTAGCGATGATTGTCCTTGGTTCTACGAACCGGTAGTAAAAAAAAAGAACTTCCGACAATCGCGTGGCTCAAGCTGTGATCGTCGGAAGCTATTTTTAAAGATTTTTAAAGCATTTTTTCGCCCGAACCAGCAGGGAAAAAAACGCTTTAAAAATCTTTTTAAAAGAGCTTCCGACGATCGCGCGGCTCGCAGCTAAGCCACGCGATGGTTGGAAGCTATTTTTTTCAAGCTTTTTAAAGCATTTCCTCCCTGCTGGATCGTTTGTTTAGCTTTTTAAAGCATTAAAAATGCTTTAAAAAGCTAAAAAAGAAAACGGCTGAAAGTGGGGGTGGGGGAGTTGGCCACGCCCAGCTAGTCACATGACACCCACCAAGCCACGCCCACAGAAGCGGTGGGGGCGGGGAATTGGATTTCACCAGTTGGTTGAGGGCCAACTCCCTTTAGAAGGCCCAAGGTGGCTAATATTTCCCAGGGGAAGGGGGTCAACATCCTGCCACCCATTTTTTTAGTTGTGTCCTTAAGATTGCACGATTCCCACCTGGAAGAGTTTGGTCCAACAGCATCTTTTGTTATGTTCTCCATAGACATTAAGGGTTTCAGAAATTATAGGTAGACCTCAATTTATGACCACAATTAAGCCAATTTCCCCCCCACTGCTAAGCAAGGGAGTTAAGTGAGTCCCATGATCCAGGACCCTGCAACCATTATAAAGACATGCCAACTGCCCAGTGGCTGAATTCTGAGCATGTGACTATGGGGATGCAGCTATGGCCATAGTTATAAATAGCAATAGCAGTTAGACTTGTCTACTGCTTCCCAGTGTTTTACAGCCCTCTCTGAGTATTTGCAGACTCAGCCTCTTGCCCCCAACAATCTGGGTCCTCATTTGACCCACCTCGGAAGGACGGAAGGCTGAGTCGACCTTGAGCCGGTCAGGATCGAACTCCTGGCAGTGGGCAGTGAGTTAGCCTGCAGTACTGCATTAAATCCACTGCGCCACCATGGTAGGTAGTAGGTAGGTAGGAGGTAGGTAGTAGGTAGGTAGGTAGGTAGGTAGGTAGGTAGATAGATAGGATAGATAGATAGATAGATAGATAGATAGATAGATAGATAGATAGATAGATAGATAGATAGATAGATAGATAGATAGATAGATAGATAGATAGATAGATAGATAGATAGACAGATGATATAGATGATAGATAGATAGATAGTAGATAGATAGATAGATAGATAGATAGATAGATAGATAGATAGATAGATGGATAGACAATAGATAGATAGATAGACAGATGATAGATAGACAGATGATATAGATGATAGATAGATAGATAGACAGATGATAGATAGATAGATAGATAGATAGATAGATAGATAGATAGATAGATAGATAGATAGATAGATAGATAGATAGATAGAAAGAAAAACTGTACTCTAACCACTGCACCACCCTGGCTCCTGCATCAGCACACCTTCACACATAAAGTGTGAAGAATGGTCACGCCACTATTTTTAATGCTGCTGTCAAGGATTACGTATAATCATTGCCTTCTTATCCTGGACATCCAAGGGAAGTTTTGTGAAAACCGAAATAAGGAGAGCCATCAAGTGTGAAGGCTACGAGAGCCAGCCTTAGGGGGGGGGGGGGAGTGAAAATGTTCAAAGGTTTATTCAGAGCCTTTGATGTTCTTTCCTACTTAACCCCCCCCCCCCCCCAAAAAAAATCCCCAGCTGGCTCTCGCCACCACAGTCTGACAGCATAGGCCAAAGAGAGGGATGCTGGCATCCAGGGCATTAATTTGAGTAATGTATTTCCGCCTTTAAAAGGCTCCTTTTCGCCTTCCAAATATTTTGGCTTCTTTGGTTTGCAAAAAAAACCCAACAACCCTGAAAGGGGAACGGGTGGAGAGTGCCGGGCAAGGTTGGGGCAACTCAAAGGCTCGGCCAGGAATCCACCCTCAAGTCCCTCAGCTGTTCCAAAGCTTGGAGAGCTTAACCAGAAGCCGTAGGTGTCATTTCCCAGGCTCAATCCTCACAAACAGCCTCTGTTCGGGTCAGAAGGTCTGGAGGAAATCAGAAAGAGTCACTCTTTTTCGGAGTCGCTTGTCTGCTTGGCTTGGAAAGTTTGCACTTTCTCCTCTTCCAGAGTCCCCCCCCCCCAAAAAGGATCTTTCTAACTTCCGATTCCCTGTTTCTTCTTTTTATACTGGGATGTCCAACTTTAAGACCTAAGGACTTTGATTCCCAGAATTCCCCAGTTAGAATGGCTGGGGAATTCTGGGAGTTGAAGTCTGTGGGTAGAATAGAATAGAATAGAACAGAACAGAATAGAATAACAGTAGAGTAGAGTTGAGTAATCTGGAAGGGACCTTGGAGGTCTTCTAGTCCAGCCCCCTGCTCAAGCAGGAGAACCTATACTATTTCAGACAAGTGGCTTCCTAGTCCCTTCTTAAAACCTCCAGTGATGGAGGGCGCCAATGATTTCTGAAGGCAGATCTACCAAGGTTGGATACCCCTGAATGGTTCTAGACGCAATGGTTGTGTGAAAAACTATCATCAGTCTCTTTTTTTCAGTGTCGTTGTAACTTTGAACAGTTGTAAGTCAAGGACTACCTGTACTTCGTTCTGCTTTTCCTAATTTGGCAGCCCAGAAACACATTCGAAGACACAATCACCCTACAAACAAGTCTTTCCGTCTGCCTGGTGAAGGATTCTGTTGATGTAGCTTGCTGGTCTTGTTTCTGCTTCCAAGATGAAAGTGAATAAACTTAATGTAAGGATAGTGGAAATTCACAAATGATCATCCTATCAAGGACACTGCAAAAAGCTTCAATTACAAACGTTAGGTGATTTATGGCACAAACAATTCTGCCCATCAAACTATATTGTTTTCATGAGAAATAGAAACATATTTTTTTCTTCCCAAGAAGAAAAAAGAGGCACCAGAGAGGAAAAATGGAAGGAGCTTTCCTTCCTTTCAATACTACCTTTCATCTAAAAATATAAGAACTCCAATTTGATCTGCATTTCATCTTTGCACAGGTATTCCTCCATTTACGACCATAATGGAGACCGCCCATTATGACAAGTTGTTCGTAAAGCAGGTCATTGTGGGACCAACCCAAATTTACGACCTTGTTTTGATGCAGTCATAGAGTGCTTGCAATCATTAAGCGAACCCCATAGCTTGCTAGGGGGTGTTTTTTCCCCAACAAGCACCCCCCCCTTCAGGTAAATGCTAGTTTTTCAGGAAAAAACATTGCAAATTATGGACACAAATTCAGGCCAGCTACCGAATGTCCAAATTGCAGTCTTGTGAGTAGATGCATTGCTAAGTTGGAACCAGCTTGTAAATATTTTGGGGAGGATCTGTGGTAACTTCAAACAGTCCCTAATTGATTGGTTGTAAGTCGAGGACTACCGCCAAAGAATGGAGGCCTTTGAACTCTGGTGCTGGAGAAGACTCCTGCATTGAGTCCCTTGGACTGCAAGGCGATCCAACTGGTCAGTCCTAGAGAAGGACAGATCCTGAAGAGGAAACTCAAATGCTTTGGCTACCTAATGAGAAGGTCTCACTGGAGAAGAACCTCATGCTGGGAACGATGGAGGGCAAAAGAAGAAGGGGACGGCAGAGAAGGAGGTGGATGGATGGAGTCACCGAAGCAGCCGGGGTGAGCTTCAATGGACTCCAGAGGATGGTGAAGGACAAGAAGGCCTGGAGGAACGTTGTCCAGGGGGTCACGATGGGTCGGATGCAACTTCGCAACTAACAACAAGTTAAGGACTACCCATAATAGCAAATTTGCAAGATAAGCTGAAGTAAAAAACCAAGATGGGCTGTAAGCAGAGGAGGAGGATCTGCTGGACTCAGTCCAACACCTGCCACACCTCCCAGTTAGAACTGGACAATCTTCATAGATTGTCAGTCAAATGGAAAATCTGAGGGTACCTTTTGCACTGACCATGTACCCTTGGTGCAAACGAAGCAACCCATTCACATTTTGCAAAGGACAAAGTGAGGTTCGCAAAAGAGAATCTCCAACTTTTGCTCAAATTTGCGCTCTTTAGCTCTTCTCTCAAGTGGGGCATTATTTGGGGAGGGGGAGAGGAAAGGAGGCTTCCAGGGCCCAAGATGCATCAGGTCCAGCCAAAACGATGATGGGTCAACGCATGAAAGACAACAGGAGAAAAGGAGGTGAAATTCCTTTTCCTTTCTCCTCACCATACTGTAGAACAGTGGTAGTCAACCTGGCCCTTACCGCCCCCTAGTGGGCGTTCCAGCTTTCATGGTGGGCGGTAGGGGTTTTGTCCAATACTGAAGCACTTTCCTTTTTTTTAAATTTAATTGGCTTCCCTACTTTATAAATCACCGTTACTGTGGAACCGGTGGGCGGTTGGAAAATTGTACTACTAACAGAGATACCAAAGTGGGGGGTAGGTATAAAAAGGTTGACTACCCCTGCTGTAGAAGGTGGTAGGCCAGGGGGGGGGGGGAGACCACAAAGCCACCAGCAGGGTACTCTGCCCTACGTCCCCTTGACTTGCATTTTTAGTGGATTGCTGGTGATTATATTAAATGTTTAACACGGGTTCTCCCACCTGAGAATGTCAATTTCTTCTCCCCTCATATTTTCATCCTATGAAATCCTGCACATCATCTTCTTTCAATCGCCCCATAATCCCTTGCCGGGGTGAAGTCTGAGCAACTGAATGGCGCTGAGTGTTGTTAATGGCCAGATGCCCTTCCCTGTCGCCAATGCGGAGTTTTATTCAGCAGATCTATTCTCGTTGTGCCCAGATAGAGAAATAGCTACCTAGTCTACCTAGGGATCGAACCCACAGCCTCCTGATTGTGAGGTGAGAGCTCCACCCTCTAGGCCCTTGATGGCAAACCTATGGCACGGGTGCCATGGGTGCCACAGGTGGCATGCGGAGCTATATGTCAGGGCATGCGAGGCATTGCCCTGTCAGGTGGCCAGCACACACACACACACACTGGCCAGCTGACTTCAGCCTTATTTTGAGGCCATTTTGTGCCTTCCGGAAGCTTCAAGAAGCTTCTGGAGCAGGGGTCTCCAACCTTTGCAACTTTAAGTCTGAAGGACTTCAGCTCCCAGACATTTTTCATATTTACAACCTTTGAACCTTGGTCATGTGATCAAAAGACCGACAATTGGTAATGGACTCATACTTATGACGGCTGCAGTATCCCAGGGTCATGGGATCCCCTTTTGTGAGCGTCTGACAAGCAAAGTCAAGGGGGAAGCCAGATTCACTGGATGACCGCGGTCCTAACTTAAGTGCCTCGTCAAATTTGCAGGACTCCCCCCCCCCCTTTTATTGCAGAGCAGGAAGTGACCAAATGTGACCGAATGTTAGGAACACTCAACCTCAGGGCTGTCAAACCCAATTTCATTCAGGGCCACATCAGGGCTGTGGTTGACCTTGGGGGGGAATTGTGCCCCCCCCCAACTGAGTGGGTGTGGCCAACTGGGTGGGCATGGACAGCTTGACTCTCCCTAGCAAGTTAAGTTAAGTTAAGTTAAAGTTAAAGTTAAAGTTAAAGTTAAAGTTAAAGTAAGAGTTTAGTTTAGTTTAGTTTAGTTTTATACCGCCCTACTCCCGAAGGACTCAGGGCGGTATACAGCCAAAATAAAACACAGACATACAATAGTTAAAACAATTTTAAAAAAAATTAAACAATTTGGCCCATAATCAACGTTAAAAACCAACAAACCCAATTAAGATTAATAAAATTTGTATTCACGCCAGCCCGGCTTGTTGAAAAAGAAACGTTTGAAGAGCACGGCGGAAGGTGCGTAGGTCAGGTGTGTTTCCTCTTTGCATTCGGTAGACGGGGCTGAAGCAACGTGGGCCGTCCCCTTACATTTTCCGGGACGGCCCCATGGATCCAGGATCTGACCCCATCGAGGGCTGAATCTGGTCTGCAAGCCTTGTGTTTGGCAGCCCTGCTCTACCTGAAAGTACCAATAATGAGCTGTGCCGTTGTGAAAAGGGGGAGGCTTAAGGGTGGAGCAGGGTCTTTTGCTGGAGGTGTTCAAACCGCATCTCAATCTTGGAACCTCTTTAAGATGCAGGGACATCAATTCCCAGATTTCGCCAGCCAGCAATTGGGGTGGGTGGGCAAAGGGCAACGTATTTATTTATTTTATTTATTTATTTAAATTTGTATCCCGCCCTTCTCCACAGAGGACCCAGGGCGGCGCACAGGAAATTTAAAAGACATACAAAATACAATAAATGTAATTTAAAAGACTATTAAATAAACCTATCCTGCGCTAAAACCAAAATTTAAAAACCCAATTTAAAACTACCTAAAAGTCCCCATGGGAGGTTAGGCTAGGCTGGCTTGTTGAAACAAATATGTCTTAAGACATTGGCAGAAGAGGCGGAGGTCGGTGATGGTACGTAATTCAGGGGGTAGGTCATTCCAGAGGGCAGGGCCCGCCACAGAGAAGGCTCTTCCCCTGGGTGTCGCCAGTCGGCATTGTCCGGCCGACAGCACCCTGAGAAGGCCTTCTCTGTGGGAGCGTATCGGTCTAAGGGATGTATGGGGCAGGAGGCGGTCTCGCATATAACTAGGCCCCGAGCCATGGAGCGCTTTAAAGATAGTTGTCAGAACCTTGAAGCGCACTCGAAAGACCACAGGAAGCCAATGCAGCTCGCGCAGGATCGGTGTTATGTGGGAGCATCTAGTGGCTCCCATAATCACCCGCGTGGCTGCGTTTTGGACTAACTGTAGCTTTCGAGTGCACTTCAAGGGAAGCCCCATGTAGAGAGCATTACAGTAGTCGAGTCGGGACGTCACGAGAGCTTGACTGACTGTGCGAAGGGCAGCCCGGTTCAGTAAGGGGCGCAATTGGCGCATCAGGCGTACCTGATGAAACGCCCCCCTGGCCACGGCTGCCACATGGTCCTCCATGGACAGCCGGGAATCCAGGAGGACACCCAAATTGCACGCCCTCTCTACGGGGGCCAGTGTTTTGCCCCCAATGGCCAGAGTTGGAGTAATCTGGCTGAACCGGGGTGCCAGAAACCACAGCCACTCAGTCTTGGCAGGGTTGAGCTTGAGTTTGTTACCACCCATCCAGATCCATACGGCTTCCAAACACCGGGACAGCACTTCAGCGGCATCGTTGGGGTGGTTTGGGGTGGATATGTACAGCTGAGTGTCATCAGTGTACAGGTGGTACTCCACCCCAAAACCACGGATGATCTCACCCAGCGGCTTCATATATGTGTTGAAAAGGAGGGGCGAGAGGACCGACCCCTGAGGAACCCCACATAAGAGAGGCCTCGAGGTCGACCTCTGCCTTCCCGTCAACACATATTGTGACCGACCAGAGAGGTAGGATGAGAACCACCGCAAAACGGTGCCTCCCAGCCCCAACCCCCCCAGTCGGTGCAATAGGATACCATGGTCGATGGTATCAAAAGCCGCCGAGAGATCTAATAGGACTAGGATAGAGGAATAACCTCTATCCCGCGCCCTCCAGAGATCATCAACCAACGCGACCAATGCCGTCTCGGTGCTGTGACCGGGTCGGAAGCCGGACTGGCGCGGGTCTGGATAATCAACTTCCTCCAGGTGTCGCGGAAACTGTTGGGCTACCACACTCTCAACAACCTTCACCAAAAAGTGAAGGTTGGAGACCGGACGATAGTTCTCTAATAAAGCTGGGTCCAGGGACGGCTTCTTGAGGAGGGGCCTCACTACCGCCTCTTTCAAGACGGCAGGCAAGGACCCCTCACTCAAAGATGCGTTGACAATGCCCTGGAGCCAGCCTCGTGTCGTCTCCCAGGATGCCAGTACAAGCCAGGAGGGACACGGGTCCAATAAACATGTGGTCGCCCTAAGTTTCCTTGACAACCTGTCCATATCCTCGGTGGTAACAAAGTCAAACTCCTCCCAAGAAGGAGCCTCAAGACTAGTCTCGGACAGTCCCACAGGACCACTGTCGATGGAGGGTAGCTCATTCCGAATCCGAGTGATTTTCTCCTGCAGATAAATCCCAAATTCCTCTGCTCGCCCTTGCAGAGGGGCTTCCCGCGGCCTCTGATGAAGGAGGGAGCGGGTCACCCCAAACAGGGCGGCAGGGCGGTTATCTGCGGATGCAATAAGGGTGGCACAATACTCATGTTTGGCCACCCTTATCGCCAGTAAGTAAGCCCTAATATGGGTTCTCACTAGTGTTCGGTCGGCTTCGGAGCGAGAGGATCTCCATCTGCTCTCTAGGCGTCTCTTGTGGTGTTTCATCCCCCGAAGCTCCTCAGTAAACCAAGGAGCCTGGGTGATTCGTCGCCGCAAGAGAGGCCGCAAGGGCGCGACTCGGTCCAAGGCCCCCGTGGCCGCACTTAACCATGCGGCCACTAGGTCCTCAGTCGAGTCGCGGGGCAGGGTCACAGGAATTGGCCCAAGCTCCCTCTGAAACCTTTCCGGGTCCATTAGAAGCCTGGGGCGGAACCATATTGTAACCAGATTGCGCTCCCATCCAGAAAGGAAAGCATAAGAACATAAGAACATAAGAACAGTCTTGTTGGAAGAGGCCACAGCCCATCCAGTCCAGCCTTCTGTCTCACACAGTGGCTCCCCATTTGCTTCAGGGTCTTCCCAAGCAGATGTCTTCACTTGCTTATGATTCCCTGCAAATGGCATTGAGAGACATCCTGCCTATCTCTCCATCCCGGAGGGTGTCCTTAGGCATCCCTAATGATAGCCATGGATACCCTTGTTCTCCATGAACTCCTTCCTTCCTTCCTTCCTTCCTTCCTTCCTTCCTTCCTTCCTTCCTTCCTTCCTTCCTTCTTTCTTTCTTTCAGAACATAAGAAGAGCCTTGCTGGAAGAGGCCACAGCCCATCCAGTCCAGCCTTCTTTCTCACACAGTGGCTCCCCATTTGCTTCAGGGTCTTCCCAAGCAGATGTCTTCACCTGCTTATGATTCCCTGCAAATGGCATTGAGAAATATCCTGCCTATCTCTCCATCCCGGAGGGTGTCCTTAGGCATCCATCATGATAGCCATTGATACCCTTGTTCTCCATGAACTCCTCTCATCCTTCCTTAAAGGTGTCGAGGCTGACAGCTGTCACTACGTCTTCTGGCAGGGAGTTCCATAGACCAGGGATCCTCTGGGTGAAAACGTCCTTCCTCTTATTTGTTTGAAGTCTAGCTATCAAAAGTTTCATGGAGGGCCCCCTAGTTCTAGTGTTGTGCGATAGGGAAAACAGTTTTTCCTTTTCTACTTTGTCCACACCGTGCATGATTTGATAGACTTCAATCAGGTCACCTCTCAGGCGCTGTCGTTCTAGAGTGAAGAGGCCCAGCCGTTGCAGCCTCAGATGGTAAGGAAGGTGTTCCAGCCCCCTCATCCTTCTGGTTGCCCTCCTCTGCACCTTTTCCATTTCCATCATGTCCTTCTGAAGGTCTGGGGACCAGAAAGCAAATCCCCATCCCTTCACATCTCTATGGAGGACCGACCCCATCATCTTCATCAGACTCGTTCCCTAAATTTCCAGCCACCGGTGGGTTCTTACCACTGGTTCGGCTGAACTGGCAGTGGTTTGGCGGCCAAGGTCACTGGGAACCGGCAGCAACCTGGGTCAGCCATGCCCCCAAACTGGATCCTCAGGTGGCGCTGTAGGGGCCGCCATCTTGTTTTTCGGTTCTGCACACACGCAGAACAATTTTTATTGCACTGTGCATGCATGCGCAGCACTCATCAAGCACATGCACGGGAGCAAACCAGCAATAGTGCCTGCCAAAACCCACCCCCGACAGCCACCTAAGGAACGGGGGGGGGGGGGCAGGGGTAGAGGGGTTATGACCCCACGGCCAGTTCTTGCTTGCAACTTAGATTCAATTTTAAATCTATTCGATTGTCTGTATATTTATATTTTTATTATTCCTGTGCACCGCCCCGAGTCCCACTTGGGAGAGAGGGCGGTATATAAATTCGATAAGTAAATAAATAAACTTCAGCCAAAGCACATCTGGTACCTCCCAGGTCGGGGGAAGGCCGATTTCAGTCTCCCACCGTTTCCCCGGATCCCAACTGTTGCTTTAGTCTGGCCCCCGAAGGGTTAAACCGCAGCCCGCCTCTTATCCTATAGATGCAGCTCTGCCCACTGGGGGAAGATAAATAAGCCACATTAGACTCTTATGAAAAGCTGAGCCGCTTGAAATTCCACAGTAGGAGATGGGAATATCCAATTACACTACCATTTTGGTTACCAAGCGATCGTTATTTTGTTCTAGCAGAAAAGTTTTAAGCCCACTTTTCGGTGTGTTGAGCGCGCGCGCAACTTCTGACGATTATGCAAAGGTAAGATGCCACGTGAACCCACCACCTTTCGCCCTGCAAGTAAAGGACACCTGGGCCAATCATCCACAGCTCATTTTTAAAAAAAGAGAGAGAGAAAATTGGACGCTGGGTCACAGCAAATGAGCTCACCGCCCAAAAGTTTGTAGTAAAAGCACCTTAGATTTCCCTCCCTCCGTCCCTCCCTCTAGGTCAGTGGTCAGAAAGTGTATTTACGTGAGCTGGAGAGCTGAGTCAGAACCCAAGACAGGCCGACTTCTACCACGCAGGCACATGTCCCTTCCTGAGGCCCAAAAAATATCTCACATTCCTACACGTTGGAATCAAATTTCTGGAAACTTTCTCAACCTTTCCGCTCCGCGTTGGCACACAATCCATCTTGAGAGAAGAAAGCATGAGCCTGACGGCTTCCTGTGCGCAAAGCTGTGGGAATGGCCCCACTCCGGTTTTTTGGACCTTGCATTTCTGCCCTCTTTAGAGTAAGTAATCCATTCGCGGGAGCTGATTTGCTCCAACAGCTTTTAGGAGCAATTGCAGTTAAGTAGGAAACCTTCCAGGGTGGATAAATTAAAGGTCCAGCCACAGAGAAGGATCTTGATAACGGCTGAGATATATAATTTAATGGAATACCATGTTCCTATGCTTGGGAAATATAAAAGGGATACAGGTCAGTCCTTCACTTATAATACCTTGTTTAGTGACCATTCAAAGTTACAACGGCACCACAAATAAGGGGCGGCTATTTTTCAATTAGGACTTTTGAAGCATCCCCACCATCACGCGATCAAAATCCAGATGCTCGCCAACGGATTCATCTTTATGACACAGTGTCTTGGGGGTCCTGCGACCCCCTTTGGCGACCTCCTGACAAGCGGGGAAGGCAATGCAGTGGACGACTGCGTTGCTGACTTCAGAACTGAAGCGATTCACTTAACAACCCTGGCAAGGGAGGATGTAAAACAGGGCAAAACTCCCTTAGCAACGGTCCCTTAGCAACAGAAATTCCAGGCTCAATGACGACCCTTAAGTTAAAGGCAACCTGCAGATTCTGAAGTTCATTTCCAACATCAGAAGCTGTGCGCCAAAGTGCTCCTAAAGCAGGGGTCCCCAACCTTGGCAACCTTAAGACTTGTGGACCTCAACTCTCAGAATTCCTCAGCCAGCTTTGCTGGCTGATGAACTCTAGGAGTTGAAGTCCACAAGTCTTAAAGTTGCCAAGGTTGAGGAATTTTGGGAGTTGAAGTCAAGTCTTAAAGTTGCCAAGGTTGAAGAATTTTGGGAGTTGAAGTCCACAAGCCTTAAAGTTGCCAAGGTTGAGGAATTCTGGGAGTTGAAGTCAAGTCTTAAAGTGTCCAAGGTTGAGGAATTCTGGGAGTTGAAGTCAAGTCTTAAAGTGTCCAAGGTTGAAGAATTCTGAGAGTTGAAGTCAAGTCTTAAAGTTGCCAAGGTTGAAGAATTCTGGGAGTTAAAGTCCACAAGTCTTAAAGTTGCCAAGGTTGAGGATTTCTAGGAGTTGAAGTCCACAAGTCTTAAAGTGTCCAAGGTTGAGGAATTCTGGGAGTTGAAGTCCATAAGTCTTAAAGTGTCCAAGGTTGAGGAATTCTGGGAGTTGAAGTCCACAAGTCTTAAAGTGTCCAAGGTTGAGGAATTCTGGGAC
>JBDLLF010000053.1:0-237336 GCA_039707465.1 Rhabdophis nuchalis | reverse complement strand
AAGCAGGCAGGCAGGCAGGCAGGCAGGCAGGCTGGCTGTCCGGCTAGATAGATTAGATAGATAGATAGATAGATAGATAGATAGATAGATAGATAGATAGATAGATAGATAGATAGATAGATAGATAGATAGATAGATAGATAGATAGATAGATAGATAGATAGATAGATAGATAGATAGATAGATAGATAGATAGATAGATAGATAGATAGATAGATAGATATGCAGGAAGGCAGGCAGGCAGACAAGCAAGCAGGCAGGCAGGCAGGCAGGCAGGCAGGCTGGCTCTCCGGCTAGATAGATTAGATAGATAGATAGATAGATAGATAGATAGATAGATAGATAGATAGATAGATAGATAGATAGATAGATAGATAGATAGATAGATAGATAGATAGATAGATAGATAGATAGATAGATAGATAGATAGATAGATAGATAGATAGATAGATAGATAGATAGATAGATAGATATGCAGGAAGGCAGGCAGGCAGACAAGCAAGCAGGCAGGCAGGCAGGCAGGCAGGCAGGCTGGCTGGCTGGCTGGCTGGCTGGCTGTCCGGCTAGATAGATAGATAGATAGATAGATAGATAGATAGATAGATAGATAGATAGATAGATAGATAGATAGATAGATAGATAGATAGATAGATAGATAGATAGATAGATAGATAGATAGATAGATAGATAGATAGATAGATAGATGATAGATAGATAGATAGATAGATAGATAGATAGATAGATAGATAGATAGATAGATAGATAGATAGATAGATAGATAGATAGATAGATAGATAGATAGATAGATAGATAGATAGATAGATAGATAGATAGATAGATAGATAGATAGATAGATAGATATGCAGGAAGGCAGGCAGGCAGACAAGCAAGCAGGCAGGCAGGCAGGCAGGCAGGCAGGCTGGCTGTCCGGCTAGATAGATTAGATAGATAGATAGATAGATAGATAGATAGATAGATAGATAGATAGATAGATAGATAGATAGATAGATAGATAGATAGATAGATAGATAGATAGATAGATAGATAGATAGATAGATAGATAGATAGATAGATAGATAGATAGATAGATAGATAGATAGATAGATAGATAGATAGATAGATATGCTGGAAGGCAGGCAGGCAGACAAGCAGGCAGGCAGGCAGGCTGGCTGGCTGGCTGGCTGGCTGGTTGGCTGGCTGGCTGGCTGGCTGTCCGGCTAGATAGATAGATAGATAGATAGATAGATAGATAGATAGATAGATAGATAGATAGATAGATAGATAGATAGATAGATAGATAGATAGATAGATAGATAGATAGATAGATAGATAGATAGATAGATAGATAGATAGATAGATAGATAGATAGATAGATAGATAGATAGATAGATAGATAGATAGATAGATAGATAGATAGATAGATAGATAGATAGATAGATAGATAGATAGATAGATAGATAGATAGATAGATAGATAGATAGATAGATAGATAGATAGATAGATAGATAGATAGATAGATAGATAGATAGATAGATAGATAGATAGATAGATAGATAGATAGATAGATAGATAGATAGATAGATAGATAGATAGATAGATAGATAGATAGATAGATAGATAGATAGATAGATAGATAGATAGATAGATAGATAGATAGATAGATAGATAGATAGATAGATAGATAGATAGATAGATAGATAGATAGATAGATAGATAGATAGATAGATAGATAGATAGATAGATAGATAGATAGATAGATAGATAGATAGATAGATAGATAGATAGATAGATAGATAGATAGATAGATAGATAGATAGATAGATAGATAGATAGATAGATAGATAGATAGATAGATAGATAGATAGATAGATAGATAGATAGATAGATAGATAGATAGATAGATAGATAGATAGATAGATAGATAGATAGATAGATAGATAGATAGATAGATAGATAGATAGATAGATAGATAGATAGATAGATAGATAGATAGATAGATAGATATGCAGGAAGGCAGGCAGGCAGACAAGCAAGCAGGCAGGCAGGCAGGCAGGCAGGCAGGCTGGCTGTCCGGCTAGATAGATTAGATAGATAGATAGATAGATAGATAGATAGATAGATAGATAGATAGATAGATAGATAGATAGATAGATAGATAGATAGATAGATAGATAGATAGATAGATAGATAGATAGATAGATATGCAGGAAGGCAGGCAGGCAGACAAGCAAGCAGGCAGGCAGGCAGGCAGGCAGGCAGGCTGGCTGTCCGGCTAGATAGATTAGATAGATAGATAGATAGATAGATAGATAGATAGATAGATAGATAGATAGATAGATAGATAGATAGATAGATAGATAGATAGATAGATAGATAGATAGATAGATAGATAGATAGATAGATAGATAGATAGATAGATAGATAGATAGATATGCAGGAAGGCAGGCAGGCAGACAAGCAAGCAGGCAGGCAGGCAGGCAGGCAGGCAGGCTGGCTGTCCGGCTAGATAGATTAGATAGATAGATAGATAGATAGATAGATAGATAGATAGATAGATAGATAGATAGATAGATAGATAGATAGATAGATAGATAGATAGATAGATAGATAGATAGATAGATAGATAGATAGATAGATAGATAGATAGATAGATAGATAGATAGATAGATAGATAGATAGATAGATAGATAGATAGATAGATAGATAGATAGATAGATAGATAGATAGATAGATAGATAGATAGATAGATAGATAGATAGATAGATAGATAGATAGATAGATAGATAGATAGATAGATAGATAGATAGATAGATAGATAGATAGATAGATAGATAGATAGATAGATAGATAGATAGATAGATAGATAGATAGATAGATAGATAGATAGATAGATAGATAGATAGATAGATAGATAGATAGATAGATAGATAGATAGATAGATATGCAGGAAGGCAGGCAGGCAGACAAGCAAGCAGGCAGGCAGGCAGGCAGGCAGGCAGGCTGGCTGTCCGGCTAGATAGATTAGATAGATAGATAGATAGATAGATAGATAGATAGATAGATAGATAGATAGATAGATAGATAGATAGATAGATAGATAGATAGATAGATAGATAGATAGATAGATAGATAGATAGATAGATAGATATGCAGGAAGGCAGGCAGGCAGGCAGACAAGCAAGCAGGCAGGCAGGCAGGCAGGCAGGCAGGCTGGCTGTCCGGCTAGATAGATTAGATAGATAGATAGATAGATAGATAGATAGATAGATAGATAGATAGATAGATAGATAGATAGATAGATAGATAGATAGATAGATAGATAGATAGATAGATAGATAGATAGATAGATAGATAGATATGCAGGAAGGCAGGCAGGCAGACAAGCAAGCAGGCAGGCAGGCAGGCAGGCAGGCAGGCTGGCTGTCCGGCTAGATAGATTAGATAGATAGATAGATAGATAGATAGATAGATAGATAGATAGATAGATAGATAGATAGATAGATAGATAGATAGATAGATAGATAGATAGATAGATAGATAGATAGATAGATAGATAGATAGATAGATAGATAGATAGATAGATAGATATGCAGGAAGGCAGGCAGGCAGACAAGCAAGCAGGCAGGCAGGCAGGCAGGCAGGCAGGCTGGCTCTCCGGCTAGATAGATTAGATAGATAGATAGATAGATAGATAGATAGATAGATAGATAGATAGATAGATAGATAGATAGATAGATAGATAGATAGATAGATAGATAGATAGATAGATAGATAGATAGATAGATAGATAGATAGATAGATAGATAGATAGATAGATAGATAGATGATAGATAGATAGATAGATAGATAGATAGATAGATAGATAGATAGATAGATAGATAGATAGATAGATAGATAGATAGATAGATAGATAGATAGATAGATAGATAGATAGATAGATAGATAGATAGATAGATATGCAGGAAGGCAGGCAGGCAGACAAGCAAGCAGGCAGGCAGGCAGGCAGGCAGGCAGGCTGGCTGTCCGGCTAGATAGATTAGATAGATAGATAGATAGATAGATAGATAGATAGATAGATAGATAGATAGATAGATAGATAGATAGATAGATAGATAGATAGATAGATAGATAGATAGATAGATAGATAGATAGATAGATAGATAGATAGATAGATATGCTGGAAGGCAGGCAGGCAGACAAGCAGGCAGGCAGGCAGGCTGGCTGGCTGGCTGGCTGGCTGGTTGGCTGGCTGGCTGGCTGGCTGTCCGGCTAGATAGATAGATAGATAGATAGATAGATAGATAGATAGATAGATAGATAGATAGATAGATAGATAGATAGATAGATAGATAGATAGATAGATAGATAGATAGATAGATAGATAGATAGATAGATAGATAGATAGATAGATAGATAGATAGATAGATAGATAGATAGATAGATAGATAGATAGATAGATAGATAGATAGATAGATAGATAGATAGATAGATAGATAGATAGATAGATAGATAGATAGATAGATAGATAGATAGATAGATAGATAGATAGATAGATAGATAGATAGATAGATAGATAGATAGATAGATAGATAGATAGATAGATAGATAGATAGATAGATAGATAGATAGATAGATAGATAGATAGATAGATAGATAGATAGATAGATAGATAGATAGATAGATAGATAGATAGATAGATAGATAGATAGATAGATAGATAGATAGATAGATAGATAGATAGATAGATAGATAGATAGATAGATAGATAGATAGATAGATAGATAGATAGATAGATAGATAGATAGATAGATAGATAGATAGATAGATAGATAGATAGATAGATAGATAGATAGATAGATAGATAGATAGATAGATAGATAGATAGATAGATAGATAGATAGATAGATAGATAGATAGATAGATAGATAGATAGATAGATAGATAGATAGATAGATAGATAGATAGATAGATAGATAGATAGATAGATAGATAGATAGATATGCAGGAAGGCAGGCAGGCAGACAAGCAAGCAGGCAGGCAGGCAGGCAGGCAGGCAGGCTGGCTGTCCGGCTAGATAGATTAGATAGATAGATAGATAGATAGATAGATAGATAGATAGATAGATAGATAGATAGATAGATAGATAGATAGATAGATAGATAGATAGATAGATAGATAGATAGATAGATAGATAGATAGATATGCAGGAAGGCAGGCAGGCAGACAAGCAAGCAGGCAGGCAGGCAGGCAGGCAGGCAGGCTGGCTGTCCGGCTAGATAGATTAGATAGATAGATAGATAGATAGATAGATAGATAGATAGATAGATAGATAGATAGATAGATAGATAGATAGATAGATAGATAGATAGATAGATAGATAGATAGATAGATAGATAGATAGATAGATAGATAGATAGATAGATAGATATGCAGGAAGGCAGGCAGGCAGACAAGCAAGCAGGCAGGCAGGCAGGCAGGCAGGCAGGCTGGCTGGCTGGCTGGCTGGCTGGCTGTCCGGCTAGATAGATAGATAGATAGATAGATAGATAGATAGATAGATAGATAGATAGATAGATAGATAGATAGATAGATAGATAGATAGATAGATAGATAGATAGATAGATAGATAGATAGATAGATAGATAGATAGATAGATAGATAGATAGATAGATAGATAGATAGATAGATAGATAGATAGATAGATAGATAGATAGATAGATAGATAGATAGATAGATAGATAGATAGATAGATAGATAGATAGATAGATAGATAGATAGATAGATAGATAGATAGATAGATAGATAGATAGATAGATAGATAGATAGATAGATAGATAGATAGATAGATAGATAGATAGATAGATAGATAGATAGATAGATAGATAGATAGATAGATAGATAGATAGATAGATAGATAGATAGATAGATAGATAGATAGATAGATAGATAGATAGATAGATAGATAGATAGATAGATAGATAGATAGATAGATAGATAGATAGATAGATAGATAGATAGATAGATAGATAGATAGATAGATAGATAGATAGATAGATAGATAGATAGATAGATAGATAGATAGATAGATAGATAGATATGCAGGAAGGCAGGCAGGCAGACAAGCAGGCAGGCAGGCAGGCAGGCAGGCTGGCAGGCTGGCTGGCTGGCTGGCTGGCTGGCTGTCCGGCTAGATAGATAGATAGATAGATAGATAGATAGATAGATAGATAGATAGATAGATAGATAGATAGATAGATAGATAGATAGATAGATAGATAGATAGATAGATAGATAGATAGATAGATAGATAGATAGATAGATAGATAGATAGATAGATAGATAGATAGATAGATAGATAGATAGATAGATAGATAGATAGATAGATAGATAGATAGATAGATAGATAGATAGATAGATAGATAGATAGATAGATAGATAGATAGATAGATAGATAGATAGATAGATAGATAGATAGATAGATAGATAGATAGATAGATAGATAGATAGATAGATAGATAGATAGATAGATAGATAGATAGATAGATAGATAGATAGATAGATAGATAGATAGATAGATAGATAGATAGATAGATAGATAGATAGATATGCAGGAAGGCAGGCAGGCAGACAAGCAGGCAGGCAGGCAGGCAGGCAGGCTGGCAGGCTGGCTGGCTGGCTGGCTGGCTGGCTGTCCGGCTAGATAGATAGATAGATAGATAGATAGATAGATAGATAGATAGATAGATAGATAGATAGATAGATAGATAGATAGATAGATAGATAGATAGATAGATAGATAGATAGATAGATAGATAGATAGATAGATAGATAGATAGATAGATAGATAGATAGATAGATAGATAGATAGATAGATAGATAGATAGATAGATAGATAGATAGATAGATAGATAGATAGATAGATAGATAGATAGATAGATAGATAGATAGATAGATAGATAGATAGATAGATAGATAGATAGATAGATAGATAGATAGATAGATAGATAGATAGATAGATAGATAGATAGATAGATAGATAGATAGATAGATAGATAGATAGATAGATAGATATGCAGGAAGGCAGGCAGGCAGACAAGCAAGCAGGCAGGCAGGCAGGCAGGCAGGCAGGCTGGCTGGCTGGCTGGCTGGCTGGCTGTCCGGCTAGATAGATAGATAGATAGATAGATAGATAGATAGATAGATAGATAGATAGATAGATAGATAGATAGATAGATAGATAGATAGATAGATAGATAGATAGATAGATAGATAGATAGATAGATAGATAGATAGATAGATAGATAGATAGATAGATAGATAGATAGATAGATAGATAGATAGATAGATAGATAGATAGATAGATAGATAGATAGATAGATAGATAGATAGATAGATAGATAGATAGATAGATAGATAGATAGATAGATAGATAGATAGATAGATAGATAGATAGATAGATAGATAGATAGATAGATAGATAGATAGATAGATAGATAGATAGATAGATAGATAGATAGATAGATAGATAGATAGATAGATAGATAGATAGATAGATAGATAGATAGATAGATAGATAGATAGATAGATAGATAGATAGATAGATAGATAGATAGATAGATAGATAGATAGATAGATAGATAGATAGATAGATAGATAGATAGATAGATAGATAGATAGATAGATAGATAGATAGATAGATAGATAGATAGATAGATAGATAGATAGATAGATAGATAGATAGATAGATAGATAGATAGATAGATAGATAGATAGATAGATAGATAGATAGATAGATAGATAGATAGATAGATAGATAGATAGATAGATAGATAGATAGATAGATAGATAGATAGATAGATAGATAGATAGATAGATAGATAGATAGATAGATAGATAGATAGATAGATAGATAGATAGATAGATAGATAGATAGATAGATAGATAGATAGATAGATAGATAGATAGATAGATAGATAGATAGATAGATAGATAGATAGATAGATAGATAGATAGATATGCAGGAAGGCAGGCAGGCAGACAAGCAAGCAGGCAGGCAGGCAGGCAGGCAGGCAGGCTGGCTGTCCGGCTAGATAGATAGATAGATAGATAGATAGATAGATAGATAGATAGATAGATAGATAGATAGATAGATAGATAGATAGATAGATAGATAGATAGATAGATAGATAGATAGATAGATAGATAGATAGATAGATAGATAGATAGATAGATAGATAGATAGATAGATAGATAGATAGATAGATAGATAGATAGATAGATAGATAGATAGATAGATAGATAGATAGATAGATAGATAGATAGATAGATAGATAGATAGATAGATAGATAGATAGATAGATAGATAGATAGATAGATAGATAGATAGATAGATAGATAGATAGATAGATAGATAGATAGATAGATAGATAGATAGATAGATAGATAGATAGATAGATAGATAGATAGATAGATAGATAGATAGATAGATAGATAGATAGATAGATAGATAGATAGATAGATAGATAGATAGATAGATAGATAGATAGATAGATAGATAGATAGATAGATAGATAGATAGATAGATAGATAGATAGATAGATAGATAGATAGATAGATAGATATGCAGGAAGGCAGGCAGGCAGGCAGGCAGGCAGACAAGCAAGCAGGCAGGCAGGCAGGCAGGCAGGCAGGCTGGCTGTCCGGCTAGATAGATTAGATAGATAGATAGATAGATAGATAGATAGATAGATAGATAGATAGATAGATAGATAGATAGATAGATAGATAGATAGATAGATAGATAGATAGATAGATAGATAGATAGATAGATAGATAGATAGATAGATAGATAGATAGATAGATAGATAGATAGATAGATAGATATGCAGGAAGGCAGGCAGGCAGACAAGCAAGCAGGCAGGCAGGCAGGCAGGCAGGCAGGCTGGCTGTCCGGCTAGATAGATTAGATAGATAGATAGATAGATAGATAGATAGATAGATAGATAGATAGATAGATAGATAGATAGATAGATAGATAGATAGATAGATAGATAGATAGATAGATAGATAGATAGATAGATAGATAGATATGCAGGAAGGCAGGCAGGCAGACAAGCAAGCAGGCAGGCAGGCAGGCAGGCAGGCAGGCTGGCTGTCCGGCTAGATAGATTAGATAGATAGATAGATAGATAGATAGATAGATAGATAGATAGATAGATAGATAGATAGATAGATAGATAGATAGATAGATAGATAGATAGATAGATAGATAGATAGATAGATAGATAGATAGATAGATAGATAGATAGATAGATAGATATGCAGGAAGGCAGGCAGGCAGACAAGCAAGCAGGCAGGCAGGCAGGCAGGCAGGCAGGCTGGCTGGCTGGCTGGCTGGCTGGCTGTCCGGCTAGATAGATAGATAGATAGATAGATAGATAGATAGATAGATAGATAGATAGATAGATAGATAGATAGATAGATAGATAGATAGATAGATAGATAGATAGATAGATAGATAGATAGATAGATAGATAGATAGATAGATAGATAGATAGATAGATAGATAGATAGATAGATAGATAGATAGATAGATAGATAGATGATAGATAGATAGATAGATAGATAGATAGATAGATAGATAGATAGATAGATAGATAGATAGATAGATAGATAGATAGATAGATAGATAGATAGATAGATAGATAGATAGATAGATAGATAGATAGATAGATATGCAGGAAGGCAGGCAGGCAGACAAGCAAGCAGGCAGGCAGGCAGGCAGGCAGGCAGGCTGGCTGTCCGGCTAGATAGATTAGATAGATAGATAGATAGATAGATAGATAGATAGATAGATAGATAGATAGATAGATAGATAGATAGATAGATAGATAGATAGATAGATAGATAGATAGATAGATAGATAGATAGATAGATAGATAGATAGATAGATAGATAGATAGATAGATAGATATGCTGGAAGGCAGGCAGGCAGACAAGCAGGCAGGCAGGCAGGCTGGCTGGCTGGCTGGCTGGCTGGTTGGCTGGCTGGCTGGCTGGCTGTCCGGCTAGATAGATAGATAGATAGATAGATAGATAGATAGATAGATAGATAGATAGATAGATAGATAGATAGATAGATAGATAGATAGATAGATAGATAGATAGATAGATAGATAGATAGATAGATAGATAGATAGATAGATAGATAGATAGATAGATAGATAGATAGATAGATAGATAGATAGATAGATAGATAGATAGATAGATAGATAGATAGATAGATAGATAGATAGATAGATAGATAGATAGATAGATAGATAGATAGATAGATAGATAGATAGATAGATAGATAGATAGATAGATAGATAGATAGATAGATAGATAGATAGATAGATAGATAGATAGATAGATAGATAGATAGATAGATAGATAGATAGATAGATAGATAGATAGATAGATAGATAGATATGCAGGAAGGCAGGCAGGCAGACAAGCAGGCAGGCAGGCAGGCAGGCAGGCTGGCAGGCTGGCTGGCTGGCTGGCTGGCTGGCTGTCCGGCTAGATAGATAGATAGATAGATAGATAGATAGATAGATAGATAGATAGATAGATAGATAGATAGATAGATAGATAGATAGATAGATAGATAGATAGATAGATAGATAGATAGATAGATAGATAGATAGATAGATAGATAGATAGATAGATAGATAGATAGATAGATAGATAGATAGATAGATAGATAGATAGATAGATAGATAGATAGATAGATAGATAGATAGATAGATAGATAGATAGATAGATAGATAGATAGATAGATAGATAGATAGATAGATAGATAGATAGATAGATAGATAGATAGATAGATAGATAGATAGATAGATAGATAGATAGATAGATAGATAGATAGATAGATAGATAGATAGATAGATAGATAGATAGATAGATAGATAGATAGATAGATAGATAGATAGATAGATAGATAGATAGATAGATAGATAGATAGATAGATAGATAGATAGATAGATAGATAGATAGATAGATAGATAGATAGATAGATAGATAGATAGATAGATAGATAGATAGATAGATAGATAGATAGATAGATAGATAGATAGATAGATAGATAGATAGATAGATAGATAGATAGATAGATAGATAGATAGATAGATAGATAGATAGATAGATAGATAGATAGATAGATAGATAGATAGATAGATAGATAGATAGATAGATAGATAGATAGATAGATAGATAGATAGATAGATAGATAGATAGATAGATAGATAGATAGATAGATAGATAGATAGATAGATAGATAGATAGATAGATAGATATGCAGGAAGGCAGGCAGGCAGACAAGCAAGCAGGCAGGCAGGCAGGCAGGCAGGCAGGCTGGCTGTCCGGCTAGATAGATTAGATAGATAGATAGATAGATAGATAGATAGATAGATAGATAGATAGATAGATAGATAGATAGATAGATAGATAGATAGATAGATAGATAGATAGATAGATAGATAGATAGATAGATAGATAGATAGATAGATAGATAGATATGCAGGAAGGCAGGCAGGCTGGCAGACAAGCAGGCAGGCAGGCAGGCAGGCAGGCAGGCTGGCTGTCCGGCTAGATAGATTAGATAGATAGATAGATAGATAGATAGATAGATAGATAGATAGATAGATAGATAGATAGATAGATAGATAGATAGATAGATAGATAGATAGATAGATAGATAGATAGATAGATAGATAGATAGATAGATAGATAGATAGATAGATAGATAGATATGCAGGAAGGCAGGCAGGCAGACAAGCAAGCAGGCAGGCAGGCAGGCAGGCAGGCAGGCTGGCTGGCTGGCTGGCTGGCTGGCTGTCCGGCTAGATAGATAGATAGATAGATAGATAGATAGATAGATAGATAGATAGATAGATAGATAGATAGATAGATAGATAGATAGATAGATAGATAGATAGATAGATAGATAGATAGATAGATAGATAGATAGATAGATAGATAGATAGATAGATAGATAGATAGATAGATAGATAGATAGATAGATAGATAGATAGATAGATAGATAGATAGATAGATAGATAGATAGATAGATAGATAGATAGATAGATAGATAGATAGATAGATAGATAGATAGATAGATAGATAGATAGATAGATAGATAGATAGATAGATAGATAGATAGATAGATAGATAGATAGATAGATAGATAGATAGATAGATAGATAGATAGATAGATAGATAGATAGATAGATAGATAGATAGATAGATAGATAGATAGATAGATAGATAGATAGATAGATAGATAGATAGATAGATAGATAGATAGATAGATAGATAGATAGATAGATAGATAGATATGCAGGAAGGCAGGCAGGCAGACAAGCAGGCAGGCAGGCAGGCAGGCAGGCTGGCAGGCTGGCTGGCTGGCTGGCTGGCTGGCTGTCCGGCTAGATAGATAGATAGATAGATAGATAGATAGATAGATAGATAGATAGATAGATAGATAGATAGATAGATAGATAGATAGATAGATAGATAGATAGATAGATAGATAGATAGATAGATAGATAGATAGATAGATAGATAGATAGATAGATAGATAGATAGATAGATAGATAGATAGATAGATAGATAGATAGATAGATAGATAGATAGATAGATAGATAGATAGATAGATAGATAGATAGATAGATAGATAGATAGATAGATAGATAGATAGATAGATAGATAGATAGATAGATAGATAGATAGATAGATAGATAGATAGATAGATAGATAGATAGATAGATAGATAGATAGATAGATAGATAGATAGATAGATAGATAGATATGCAGGAAGGCAGGCAGGCAGACAAGCAGGCAGGCAGGCAGGCAGGCAGGCTGGCAGGCTGGCTGGCTGGCTGGCTGGCTGGCTGTCCGGCTAGATAGATAGATAGATAGATAGATAGATAGATAGATAGATAGATAGATAGATAGATAGATAGATAGATAGATAGATAGATAGATAGATAGATAGATAGATAGATAGATAGATAGATAGATAGATAGATAGATAGATAGATAGATAGATAGATAGATAGATAGATAGATAGATAGATAGATAGATAGATAGATAGATAGATAGATAGATAGATAGATAGATAGATAGATAGATAGATAGATAGATAGATAGATAGATAGATAGATAGATAGATAGATAGATAGATAGATAGATAGATAGATAGATAGATAGATAGATAGATAGATAGATAGATAGATAGATAGATATGCAGGAAGGCAGGCAGGCAGACAAGCAAGCAGGCAGGCAGGCAGGCAGGCAGGCAGGCTGGCTGGCTGGCTGGCTGGCTGGCTGTCCGGCTAGATAGATAGATAGATAGATAGATAGATAGATAGATAGATAGATAGATAGATAGATAGATAGATAGATAGATAGATAGATAGATAGATAGATAGATAGATAGATAGATAGATAGATAGATAGATAGATAGATAGATAGATAGATAGATAGATAGATAGATAGATAGATAGATAGATAGATAGATAGATAGATAGATAGATAGATAGATAGATAGATAGATAGATAGATAGATAGATAGATAGATAGATAGATAGATAGATAGATAGATAGATAGATAGATAGATAGATAGATAGATAGATAGATAGATAGATAGATAGATAGATAGATAGATAGATAGATAGATAGATAGATAGATAGATAGATAGATAGATAGATAGATAGATAGATAGATAGATAGATAGATAGATAGATAGATAGATAGATAGATAGATAGATAGATAGATAGATAGATAGATAGATAGATAGATAGATAGATAGATAGATAGATAGATAGATAGATAGATAGATAGATAGATAGATAGATAGATAGATAGATAGATAGATAGATAGATAGATAGATAGATAGATAGATAGATAGATAGATAGATAGATAGATAGATAGATAGATAGATAGATAGATATGCAGGAAGGCAGGCAGGCAGACAAGCAAGCAGGCAGGCAGGCAGGCAGGCAGGCAGGCTGGCTGTCCGGCTAGATAGATAGATAGATAGATAGATAGATAGATAGATAGATAGATAGATAGATAGATAGATAGATAGATAGATAGATAGATAGATAGATAGATAGATAGATAGATAGATAGATAGATAGATAGATAGATAGATAGATAGATAGATAGATAGATAGATAGATAGATAGATAGATAGATAGATAGATAGATAGATAGATAGATAGATAGATAGATAGATAGATAGATAGATAGATAGATAGATAGATAGATAGATAGATAGATAGATAGATAGATAGATAGATAGATAGATAGATAGATAGATAGATAGATAGATAGATAGATAGATAGATAGATAGATAGATAGATAGATAGATAGATAGATAGATAGATAGATAGATAGATAGATAGATAGATAGATAGATAGATAGATAGATAGATAGATAGATAGATAGATAGATAGATAGATAGATA
This sequence comes from Rhabdophis nuchalis, assembly GCA_039707465.1. Classification (NCBI taxonomy): domain Eukaryota; kingdom Metazoa; phylum Chordata; class Lepidosauria; order Squamata; family Natricidae; genus Rhabdophis; species Rhabdophis nuchalis. The sequence continues at coordinate 222,812 of JBDLLF010000053.1, read as the reverse complement.
GATAGATAGATAGATAGATAGATAGATAGATAGATAGATAGATAGATAGATAGATAGATAGATATGCAGGAAGGCAGGCAGGCAGGCAGGCAGGCAGACAAGCAAGCAGGCAGGCAGGCAGGCAGGCAGGCAGGCTGGCTGTCCGGCTAGATAGATTAGATAGATAGATAGATAGATAGATAGATAGATAGATAGATAGATAGATAGATAGATAGATAGATAGATAGATAGATAGATAGATAGATAGATAGATAGATAGATAGATAGATAGATAGATAGATAGATAGATAGATAGATAGATAGATAGATAGATAGATAGATAGATAGATAGATATGCAGGAAGGCAGGCAGGCAGACAAGCAAGCAGGCAGGCAGGCAGGCAGGCAGGCAGGCTGGCTGTCCGGCTAGATAGATTAGATAGATAGATAGATAGATAGATAGATAGATAGATAGATAGATAGATAGATAGATAGATAGATAGATAGATAGATAGATAGATAGATAGATAGATAGATAGATAGATAGATAGATAGATAGATAGATAGATAGATAGATAGATAGATAGATAGATAGATATGCAGGAAGGCAGGCAGGCAGACAAGCAAACAGGCAGGCAGGCAGGCAGGCAGGCAGGCTGGCTGTCCGGCTAGATAGATTAGATAGATAGATAGATAGATAGATAGATAGATAGATAGATAGATAGATAGATAGATAGATAGATAGATAGATAGATAGATAGATAGATAGATAGATAGATAGATAGATAGATAGATAGATAGATAGATAGATAGATAGATAGATAGATATGCAGGAAGGCAGGCAGGCAGACAAGCAAGCAGGCAGGCAGGCAGGCAGGCAGGCAGGCTGGCTGGCTGGCTGGCTGGCTGGCTGTCCGGCTAGATAGATAGATAGATAGATAGATAGATAGATAGATAGATAGATAGATAGATAGATAGATAGATAGATAGATAGATAGATAGATAGATAGATAGATAGATAGATAGATAGATAGATAGATAGATAGATAGATAGATAGATAGATAGATAGATAGATAGATAGATAGATAGATAGATAGATAGATGATAGATAGATAGATAGATAGATAGATAGATAGATAGATAGATAGATAGATAGATAGATAGATAGATAGATAGATAGATAGATAGATAGATAGATAGATATGCAGGAAGGCAGGCAGGCAGACAAGCAAGCAGGCAGGCAGGCAGGCAGGCAGGCAGGCTGGCTGTCCGGCTAGATAGATTAGATAGATAGATAGATAGATAGATAGATAGATAGATAGATAGATAGATAGATAGATAGATAGATAGATAGATAGATAGATAGATAGATAGATAGATAGATAGATAGATAGATAGATAGATAGATAGATAGATAGATAGATAGATAGATATGCTGGAAGGCAGGCAGGCAGACAAGCAGGCAGGCAGGCAGGCTGGCTGGCTGGCTGGCTGGCTGGTTGGCTGGCTGGCTGGCTGGCTGTCCGGCTAGATAGATAGATAGATAGATAGATAGATAGATAGATAGATAGATAGATAGATAGATAGATAGATAGATAGATAGATAGATAGATAGATAGATAGATAGATAGATAGATAGATAGATAGATAGATAGATAGATAGATAGATAGATAGATAGATAGATAGATAGATAGATAGATAGATAGATAGATAGATAGATAGATAGATAGATAGATAGATAGATAGATAGATAGATAGATAGATAGATAGATAGATAGATAGATAGATAGATAGATAGATAGATAGATAGATAGATAGATAGATAGATAGATAGATAGATAGATAGATAGATAGATAGATAGATAGATAGATAGATAGATAGATAGATAGATAGATAGATAGATAGATAGATAGATAGATAGATAGATAGATAGATAGATAGATAGATAGATAGATAGATAGATAGATAGATAGATATGCAGGAAGGCAGGCAGGCAGACAAGCAGGCAGGCAGGCAGGCAGGCAGGCTGGCAGGCTGGCTGGCTGGCTGGCTGGCTGGCTGTCCGGCTAGATAGATAGATAGATAGATAGATAGATAGATAGATAGATAGATAGATAGATAGATAGATAGATAGATAGATAGATAGATAGATAGATAGATAGATAGATAGATAGATAGATAGATAGATAGATAGATAGATAGATAGATAGATAGATAGATAGATAGATAGATAGATAGATAGATAGATAGATAGATAGATAGATAGATAGATAGATAGATAGATAGATAGATAGATAGATAGATAGATAGATAGATAGATAGATAGATAGATAGATAGATAGATAGATAGATAGATAGATAGATAGATAGATAGATAGATAGATAGATAGATAGATAGATAGATAGATAGATAGATAGATAGATAGATAGATAGATAGATAGATAGATAGATAGATAGATAGATAGATAGATAGATAGATAGATAGATAGATAGATAGATAGATAGATAGATAGATAGATAGATAGATAGATAGATAGATAGATAGATAGATAGATAGATAGATAGATAGATAGATAGATAGATAGATAGATAGATAGATAGATAGATATGCAGGAAGGCAGGCAGGCAGACAAGCAAGCAGGCAGGCAGGCAGGCAGGCAGGCAGGCTGGCTGGCTGGCTGGCTGGCTGGCTGTCCGGCTAGATAGATAGATAGATAGATAGATAGATAGATAGATAGATAGATAGATAGATAGATAGATAGATAGATAGATAGATAGATAGATAGATAGATAGATAGATAGATAGATAGATAGATAGATAGATAGATAGATAGATAGATAGATAGATAGATAGATAGATAGATAGATAGATAGATAGATAGATAGATAGATAGATAGATAGATAGATAGATAGATAGATAGATAGATAGATAGATAGATAGATAGATAGATAGATAGATAGATAGATAGATAGATAGATAGATAGATAGATAGATAGATAGATAGATAGATAGATAGATAGATAGATAGATAGATAGATAGATAGATAGATAGATAGATAGATAGATAGATAGATAGATAGATAGATAGATAGATAGATAGATAGATAGATAGATAGATAGATAGATAGATAGATAGATAGATAGATAGATAGATAGATAGATAGATAGATAGATAGATAGATAGATAGATAGATAGATAGATAGATAGATAGATAGATAGATAGATAGATAGATAGATAGGCAGGCAGGCAGGCAGGCAGACAAGCAAGCAGGCAGGCAGGCAGGCAGGCAGGCAGGCTGGCTGTCCGGCTAGATAGATTAGATAGATAGATAGATAGATAGATAGATAGATAGATAGATAGATAGATAGATAGATAGATAGATAGATAGATAGATAGATAGATAGATAGATAGATAGATAGATAGATAGATAGATAGATAGATAGATAGATAGATAGATAGATAGATAGATAGATAGATAGATAGATAGATATGCAGGAAGGCAGGCAGGCAGACAAGCAAGCAGGCAGGCAGGCAGGCAGGCAGGCAGGCTGGCTGTCCGGCTAGATAGATAGATAGATAGATAGATAGATAGATAGATAGATAGATAGATAGATAGATAGATAGATAGATAGATAGATAGATAGATAGATAGATAGATAGATAGATAGATAGATAGATAGATAGATAGATAGATAGATAGATAGATAGATAGATAGATAGATAGATATGCAGGAAGGCAGGCAGGCAGACAAGCAAGCAGGCAGGCAGGCAGGCAGGCAGGCAGGCTGGCTGTCCGGCTAGATAGATTAGATAGATAGATAGATAGATAGATAGATAGATAGATAGATAGATAGATAGATAGATAGATAGATAGATAGATAGATAGATAGATAGATAGATAGATAGATAGATAGATAGATAGATAGATAGATAGATAGATAGATAGATAGATAGATAGATAGATAGATAGATAGATATGCAGGAAGGCAGGCAGGCAGACAAGCAAGCAGGCAGGCAGGCAGGCAGGCAGGCAGGCTGGCTGGCTGGCTGGCTGGCTGGCTGTCCGGCTAGATAGATAGATAGATAGATAGATAGATAGATAGATAGATAGATAGATAGATAGATAGATAGATAGATAGATAGATAGATAGATAGATAGATAGATAGATAGATAGATAGATAGATAGATAGATAGATAGATAGATAGATAGATAGATAGATAGATAGATAGATAGATAGATAGATAGATGATAGATAGATAGATAGATAGATAGATAGATAGATAGATAGATAGATAGATAGATAGATAGATAGATAGATAGATAGATAGATAGATAGATAGATAGATAGATAGATAGATAGATAGATAGATAGATAGATAGATATGCAGGAAGGCAGGCAGGCAGACAAGCAAGCAGGCAGGCAGGCAGGCAGGCAGGCAGGCTGGCTGTCCGGCTAGATAGATTAGATAGATAGATAGATAGATAGATAGATAGATAGATAGATAGATAGATAGATAGATAGATAGATAGATAGATAGATAGATAGATAGATAGATAGATAGATAGATAGATAGATAGATAGATAGATAGATAGATAGATAGATAGATAGATAGATATGCTGGAAGGCAGGCAGGCAGACAAGCAGGCAGGCAGGCAGGCTGGCTGGCTGGCTGGCTGGCTGGTTGGCTGGCTGGCTGGCTGGCTGTCCGGCTAGATAGATAGATAGATAGATAGATAGATAGATAGATAGATAGATAGATAGATAGATAGATAGATAGATAGATAGATAGATAGATAGATAGATAGATAGATAGATAGATAGATAGATAGATAGATAGATAGATAGATAGATAGATAGATAGATAGATAGATAGATAGATAGATAGATAGATAGATAGATAGATAGATAGATAGATAGATAGATAGATAGATAGATAGATAGATAGATAGATAGATAGATAGATAGATAGATAGATAGATAGATAGATAGATAGATAGATAGATAGATAGATAGATAGATAGATAGATAGATAGATAGATAGATAGATAGATAGATAGATAGATAGATAGATAGATAGATAGATAGATAGATAGATAGATAGATAGATAGATAGATAGATAGATAGATAGATAGATAGATAGATAGATAGATATGCAGGAAGGCAGGCAGGCAGACAAGCAGGCAGGCAGGCAGGCAGGCAGGCTGGCAGGCTGGCTGGCTGGCTGGCTGGCTGGCTGTCCGGCTAGATAGATAGATAGATAGATAGATAGATAGATAGATAGATAGATAGATAGATAGATAGATAGATAGATAGATAGATAGATAGATAGATAGATAGATAGATAGATAGATAGATAGATAGATAGATAGATAGATAGATAGATAGATAGATAGATAGATAGATAGATAGATAGATAGATAGATAGATAGATAGATAGATAGATAGATAGATAGATAGATAGATAGATAGATAGATAGATAGATAGATAGATAGATAGATAGATAGATAGATAGATAGATAGATAGATAGATAGATAGATAGATAGATAGATAGATAGATAGATAGATAGATAGATAGATAGATAGATAGATAGATAGATAGATAGATAGATAGATAGATAGATAGATAGATAGATAGATAGATAGATAGATAGATAGATAGATAGATAGATAGATAGATAGATAGATAGATAGATAGATAGATAGATAGATAGATAGATAGATAGATAGATAGATAGATAGATAGATAGATAGATAGATAGATAGATAGATAGATAGATATGCAGGAAGGCAGGCAGGCAGACAAGCAAGCAGGCAGGCAGGCAGGCAGGCAGGCAGGCTGGCTGGCTGGCTGGCTGGCTGGCTGTCCGGCTAGATAGATAGATAGATAGATAGATAGATAGATAGATAGATAGATAGATAGATAGATAGATAGATAGATAGATAGATAGATAGATAGATAGATAGATAGATAGATAGATAGATAGATAGATAGATAGATAGATAGATAGATAGATAGATAGATAGATAGATAGATAGATAGATAGATAGATAGATAGATAGATAGATAGATAGATAGATAGATAGATAGATAGATAGATAGATAGATAGATAGATAGATAGATAGATAGATAGATAGATAGATAGATAGATAGATAGATAGATAGATAGATAGATAGATAGATAGATAGATAGATAGATAGATAGATAGATAGATAGATAGATAGATAGATAGATAGATAGATAGATAGATAGATAGATAGATAGATAGATAGATAGATAGATAGATAGATAGATAGATAGATAGATAGATAGATAGATAGATAGATAGATAGATAGATAGATAGATAGATAGATAGATAGATAGATAGATAGATAGATAGATAGATAGATAGATAGATAGATAGATAGATAGATAGATAGATAGATAGATAGATAGATAGATAGATAGATAGATAGATAGATAGATAGATAGATAGATAGATAGATAGATAGATAGATAGATAGATAGATAGATAGATAGATAGATAGATAGATAGATAGATAGATAGATAGATAGATAGATAGATAGATAGATAGATAGATAGATAGATAGATAGATAGATAGATAGATAGATAGATAGATAGATAGATAGATAGATAGATAGATAGATAGATAGATAGATAGATAGATATGCAGGAAGGCAGGCAGGCAGACAAGCAAGCAGGCAGGCAGGCAGGCAGGCAGGCAGGCTGGCTGTCCGGCTAGATAGATAGATAGATAGATAGATAGATAGATAGATAGATAGATAGATAGATAGATAGATAGATAGATAGATAGATAGATAGATAGATAGATAGATAGATAGATAGATAGATAGATAGATAGATAGATAGATAGATAGATAGATAGATAGATAGATAGATAGATAGATAGATAGATAGATAGATAGATAGATAGATAGATAGATAGATAGATAGATAGATAGATAGATAGATAGATAGATAGATAGATAGATAGATAGATAGATAGATAGATAGATAGATAGATAGATAGATAGATAGATAGATAGATAGATAGATAGATAGATAGATAGATAGATAGATAGATAGATAGATAGATAGATAGATAGATAGATAGATAGATAGATAGATAGATAGATAGATAGATAGATAGATAGATAGATAGATAGATAGATAGATAGATAGATAGATAGATAGATAGATAGATAGATAGATAGATAGATAGATAGATAGATAGATAGATAGATAGATATGCAGGAAGGCAGGCAGGCAGGCAGGCAGGCAGACAAGCAAGCAGGCAGGCAGGCAGGCAGGCAGGCAGGCTGGCTGTCCGGCTAGATAGATTAGATAGATAGATAGATAGATAGATAGATAGATAGATAGATAGATAGATAGATAGATAGATAGATAGATAGATAGATAGATAGATAGATAGATAGATAGATAGATAGATAGATAGATAGATAGATAGATAGATAGATAGATAGATAGATAGATAGATAGATAGATAGATAGATAGATAGATAGATATGCAGGAAGGCAGGCAGGCAGACAAGCAAGCAGGCAGGCAGGCAGGCAGGCAGGCAGGCTGGCTGTCCGGCTAGATAGATTAGATAGATAGATAGATAGATAGATAGATAGATAGATAGATAGATAGATAGATAGATAGATAGATAGATAGATAGATAGATAGATAGATAGATAGATAGATAGATAGATAGATAGATAGATAGATAGATAGATAGATAGATAGATAGATAGATAGATAGATAGATAGATAGATATGCAGGAAGGCAGGCAGGCAGACAAGCAAGCAGGCAGGCAGGCAGGCAGGCAGGCAGGCTGGCTGTCCGGCTAGATAGATTAGATAGATAGATAGATAGATAGATAGATAGATAGATAGATAGATAGATAGATAGATAGATAGATAGATAGATAGATAGATAGATAGATAGATAGATAGATAGATAGATAGATAGATAGATAGATAGATAGATAGATAGATAGATAGATAGATATGCAGGAAGGCAGGCAGGCAGACAAGCAAGCAGGCAGGCAGGCAGGCAGGCAGGCAGGCTGGCTGGCTGGCTGGATAGATATGCAGGAAGGCAGGCAGGCAGACAAGCAAGCAGGCAGGCAGGCAGGCAGGCAGGCAGGCTGGCTGGCTGGCTGGCTGGCTGGCTGTCCGGCTAGATAGATAGATAGATAGATAGATAGATAGATAGATAGATAGATAGATAGATAGATAGATAGATAGATAGATAGATAGATAGATAGATAGATAGATAGATAGATAGATAGATAGATAGATAGATAGATAGATAGATAGATAGATAGATAGATAGATAGATAGATAGATGATAGATAGATAGATAGATAGATAGATAGATAGATAGATAGATAGATAGATAGATAGATAGATAGATAGATAGATAGATAGATAGATAGATAGATAGATAGATAGATAGATATGCAGGAAGGCAGGCAGGCAGACAAGCAAGCAGGCAGGCAGGCAGGCAGGCAGGCAGGCTGGCTGTCCGGCTAGATAGATTAGATAGATAGATAGATAGATAGATAGATAGATAGATAGATAGATAGATAGATAGATAGATAGATAGATAGATAGATAGATAGATAGATAGATAGATAGATAGATAGATAGATAGATAGATAGATAGATAGATAGATAGATAGATAGATAGATAGATAGATAGATAGATAGATAGATATGCTGGAAGGCAGGCAGGCAGACAAGCAGGCAGGCAGGCAGGCTGGCTGGCTGGCTGGCTGGCTGGTTGGCTGGCTGGCTGGCTGGCTGTCCGGCTAGATAGATAGATAGATAGATAGATAGATAGATAGATAGATAGATAGATAGATAGATAGATAGATAGATAGATAGATAGATAGATAGATAGATAGATAGATAGATAGATAGATAGATAGATAGATAGATAGATAGATAGATAGATAGATAGATAGATAGATAGATAGATAGATAGATAGATAGATAGATAGATAGATAGATAGATAGATAGATAGATAGATAGATAGATAGATAGATAGATAGATAGATAGATAGATAGATAGATAGATAGATAGATAGATAGATAGATAGATAGATAGATAGATAGATAGATAGATAGATAGATAGATAGATAGATAGATAGATAGATAGATAGATAGATAGATAGATAGATAGATAGATAGATAGATAGATAGATAGATAGATAGATAGATAGATAGATAGATAGATAGATAGATAGATAGATAGATAGATAGATAGATAGATAGATATGCAGGAAGGCAGGCAGGCAGACAAGCAGGCAGGCAGGCAGGCAGGCAGGCTGGCAGGCTGGCTGGCTGGCTGGCTGGCTGGCTGTCCGGCTAGATAGATAGATAGATAGATAGATAGATAGATAGATAGATAGATAGATAGATAGATAGATAGATAGATAGATAGATAGATAGATAGATAGATAGATAGATAGATAGATAGATAGATAGATAGATAGATAGATAGATAGATAGATAGATAGATAGATAGATAGATAGATAGATAGATAGATAGATAGATAGATAGATAGATAGATAGATAGATAGATAGATAGATAGATAGATAGATAGATAGATAGATAGATAGATAGATAGATAGATAGATAGATAGATAGATAGATAGATAGATAGATAGATAGATAGATAGATAGATAGATAGATAGATAGATAGATAGATAGATAGATAGATAGATAGATAGATAGATAGATAGATAGATAGATAGATAGATAGATAGATAGATAGATAGATAGATAGATAGATAGATAGATAGATAGATAGATAGATAGATAGATAGATAGATAGATAGATAGATAGATAGATAGATAGATAGATAGATAGATAGATAGATAGATAGATAGATAGATAGATAGATAGATAGATAGATAGATAGATAGATAGATAGATAGATAGATAGATAGATAGATAGATAGATAGATAGATAGATAGATAGATAGATAGATAGATAGATAGATAGATAGATAGATAGATAGATAGATAGATAGATAGATAGATAGATAGATAGATAGATAGATAGATAGATAGATAGATAGATAGATAGATAGATAGATAGATAGATAGATAGATAGATAGATAGATAGATAGATAGATAGATAGATAGATAGATAGATAGATAGATATGCAGGAAGGCAGGCAGGCAGACAAGCAAGCAGGCAGGCAGGCAGGCAGGCAGGCAGGCTGGCTGTCCGGCTAGATAGATTAGATAGATAGATAGATAGATAGATAGATAGATAGATAGATAGATAGATAGATAGATAGATAGATAGATAGATAGATAGATAGATAGATAGATAGATAGATAGATAGATAGATAGATAGATAGATAGATAGATAGATATGCAGGAAGGCAGGCAGGCTGGCAGACAAGCAGGCAGGCAGGCAGGCAGGCAGGCAGGCTGGCTGTCCGGCTAGATAGATTAGATAGATAGATAGATAGATAGATAGATAGATAGATAGATAGATAGATAGATAGATAGATAGATAGATAGATAGATAGATAGATAGATAGATAGATAGATAGATAGATAGATAGATAGATAGATAGATAGATAGATAGATAGATAGATAGATAGATAGATAGATATGCAGGAAGGCAGGCAGGCAGACAAGCAAGCAGGCAGGCAGGCAGGCAGGCAGGCAGGCTGGCTGGCTGGCTGGCTGGCTGGCTGTCCGGCTAGATAGATAGATAGATAGATAGATAGATAGATAGATAGATAGATAGATAGATAGATAGATAGATAGATAGATAGATAGATAGATAGATAGATAGATAGATAGATAGATAGATAGATAGATAGATAGATAGATAGATAGATAGATAGATAGATAGATAGATAGATAGATAGATAGATAGATAGATAGATAGATAGATAGATAGATAGATAGATAGATAGATAGATAGATAGATAGATAGATAGATAGATAGATAGATAGATAGATAGATAGATAGATAGATAGATAGATAGATAGATAGATAGATAGATAGATAGATAGATAGATAGATAGATAGATAGATAGATAGATAGATAGATAGATAGATAGATAGATAGATAGATAGATAGATAGATAGATAGATAGATAGATAGATAGATAGATAGATAGATATGCAGGAAGGCAGGCAGGCAGACAAGCAAGCAGGCAGGCAGGCAGGCAGACAGGCAGGCTGGCTGGCTGGCTGGCTGGCTGGCTGGCTGTCCGGCTAGATAGATAGATAGATAGATAGATAGATGGATGGATGGATGGATGGATGGATGGATGGATGGATAGATAGATAGATAGATAGATAGATAGATAGATAGATAGATAGATAGATAGATAGATAGATAGATAGATAGATAGATAGATAGATAGATAGATAGATAGATAGATAGATAGATAGATAGATAGATAGATAGATAGATAGATAGATAGATATGCAAGAAGGCAGGCAGGCAGACAAGCAAGCAGGCAGGCAGGCTGGCTGGCTGGCTGGTTGGCTGGCTGGCTGGCTGGCTGTCCGGCTAGATAGATAGATAGATAGATAGATAGATAGATAGATAGATAGATAGATAGATAGATAGATAGATAGATAGATAGATAGATAGATAGATAGATAGATAGATAGATAGATAGATAGATAGATAGATAGATAGATAGATAGATAGATAGATAGATAGATAGATAGATAGATAGATAGATAGATAGATAGATAGATAGATAGATAGATAGATAGATAGATAGATAGATAGATAGATAGATAGATAGATAGATAGATAGATAGATAGATAGATAGATAGATAGATAGATAGATAGATAGATAGATAGATAGATAGATAGATAGATAGATAGATAGATAGATAGATAGATAGATAGATAGATAGATAGATAGATAGATAGATAGATAGATAGATAGATAGATAGATAGATATGCAGGAAGGCAGGCAGGCAGACAAGCAAGCAGGCAGGCAGGCAGGCAGGCAGGCTGGCTGTCCGGCTAGATAGATTAGATAGATAGATAGATAGATAGATAGATAGATAGATAGATAGATAGATAGATAGATAGATAGATAGATAGATAGATAGATAGATAGATAGATAGATAGATAGATAGATAGATAGATAGATAGATAGATAGATAGATAGATAGATAGATAGATAGATAGATATGCTGGAAGGCAGGCAGGCAGACAAGCAGGCAGGCAGGCAGGCTGGCTGGCTGGCTGGCTGGCTGGTTGGCTGGCTGGCTGGCTGGCTGTCCGGCTAGATAGATAGATAGATAGATAGATAGATAGATAGATAGATAGATAGATAGATAGATAGATAGATAGATAGATAGATAGATAGATAGATAGATAGATAGATAGATAGATAGATAGATAGATAGATAGATAGATAGATAGATAGATAGATAGATAGATAGATAGATAGATAGATAGATAGATAGATAGATAGATAGATAGATAGATAGATAGATAGATAGATAGATAGATAGATAGATAGATAGATAGATAGATAGATAGATAGATAGATAGATAGATAGATAGATAGATAGATAGATAGATAGATAGATAGATAGATAGATAGATAGATAGATAGATAGATAGATAGATAGATAGATAGATAGATAGATAGATAGATAGATAGATAGATAGATAGATAGATAGATAGATAGATAGATAGATAGATATGCAGGAAGGCAGGCAGGCAGACAAGCAGGCAGGCAGGCAGGCAGGCAGGCTGGCAGGCTGGCTGGCTGGCTGGCTGGCTGGCTGTCCGGCTAGATAGATAGATAGATAGATAGATAGATAGATAGATAGATAGATAGATAGATAGATAGATAGATAGATAGATAGATAGATAGATAGATAGATAGATAGATAGATAGATAGATAGATAGATAGATAGATAGATAGATAGATAGATAGATAGATAGATAGATAGATAGATAGATAGATAGATAGATAGATAGATAGATAGATAGATAGATAGATAGATAGATAGATAGATAGATAGATAGATAGATAGATAGATAGATAGATAGATAGATAGATAGATAGATAGATAGATAGATAGATAGATAGATAGATAGATAGATAGATAGATAGATAGATAGATAGATAGATAGATAGATAGATAGATAGATAGATAGATAGATAGATAGATAGATAGATAGATAGATAGATAGATAGATAGATAGATAGATAGATAGATAGATAGATAGATAGATAGATAGATAGATAGATAGATAGATAGATAGATAGATAGATAGATAGATAGATAGATAGATAGATAGATAGATAGATAGATAGATAGATAGATAGATAGATAGATAGATAGATAGATAGATAGATAGATAGATAGATAGATAGATAGATAGATAGATAGATAGATAGATAGATAGATAGATAGATAGATAGATAGATAGATAGATAGATAGATAGATAGATAGATAGATAGATAGATAGATAGATAGATAGATAGATAGATAGATAGATAGATAGATAGATAGATAGATAGATAGATAGATAGATAGATAGATAGATAGATAGATAGATAGATAGATAGATAGATAGATAGATAGATAGATAGATAGATAGATAGATAGATAGATATGCAGGAAGGCAGGCAGGCAGACAAGCAAGCAGGCAGGCAGGCAGGCAGGCAGGCAGGCTGGCTGTCCGGCTAGATAGATTAGATAGATAGATAGATAGATAGATAGATAGATAGATAGATAGATAGATAGATAGATAGATAGATAGATAGATAGATAGATAGATAGATAGATAGATAGATAGATAGATAGATAGATAGATAGATAGATAGATATGCAGGAAGGCAGGCAGGCTGGCAGACAAGCAGGCAGGCAGGCAGGCAGGCAGGCAGGCTGGCTGTCCGGCTAGATAGATTAGATAGATAGATAGATAGATAGATAGATAGATAGATAGATAGATAGATAGATAGATAGATAGATAGATAGATAGATAGATAGATAGATAGATAGATAGATAGATAGATAGATAGATAGATAGATAGATAGATAGATAGATAGATAGATATGCAGGAAGGCAGGCAGGCAGACAAGCAAGCAGGCAGGCAGGCAGGCAGGCAGGCAGGCTGGCTGGCTGGCTGGCTGGCTGGCTGTCCGGCTAGATAGATAGATAGATAGATAGATAGATAGATAGATAGATAGATAGATAGATAGATAGATAGATAGATAGATAGATAGATAGATAGATAGATAGATAGATAGATAGATAGATAGATAGATAGATAGATAGATAGATAGATAGATAGATAGATAGATAGATAGATAGATAGATAGATAGATAGATAGATAGATAGATAGATAGATAGATAGATAGATAGATAGATAGATAGATAGATAGATAGATAGATAGATAGATAGATAGATAGATAGATAGATAGATAGATAGATAGATAGATAGATAGATAGATAGATAGATAGATAGATAGATAGATAGATAGATAGATATGCAGGAAGGCAGGCAGGCAGACAAGCAAGCAGGCAGGCAGGCAGGCAGACAGGCAGGCTGGCTGGCTGGCTGGCTGGCTGGCTGGCTGTCCGGCTAGATAGATAGATAGATAGATAGATAGATGGATGGATGGATGGATGGATGGATGGATGGATGGATAGATAGATAGATAGATAGATAGATAGATAGATAGATAGATAGATAGATAGATAGATAGATAGATAGATAGATAGATAGATAGATAGATAGATAGATAGATAGATAGATAGATAGATAGATAGATAGATAGATAGATAGATATGCAAGAAGGCAGGCAGGCAGACAAGCAAGCAGGCAGGCAGGCTGGCTGGCTGGCTGGTTGGCTGGCTGGCTGGCTGGCTGTCCGGCTAGATAGATAGATAGATAGATAGATAGATAGATAGATAGATAGATAGATAGATAGATAGATAGATAGATAGATAGATAGATAGATAGATAGATAGATAGATAGATAGATAGATAGATAGATAGATAGATAGATAGATAGATAGATAGATAGATAGATAGATAGATAGATAGATAGATAGATAGATAGATAGATAGATAGATAGATAGATAGATAGATAGATAGATAGATAGATAGATAGATAGATAGATAGATAGATAGATAGATAGATAGATAGATAGATAGATAGATAGATAGATAGATAGATAGATAGATAGATAGATAGATAGATAGATAGATAGATAGATAGATAGATAGATAGATAGATAGATAGATAGATAGATAGATAGATAGATAGATAGATAGATAGATAGATAGATAGATAGATAGATAGATAGATAGATAGATAGATAGATAGATAGATAGATAGATAGATAGATAGATAGATAGATAGATAGATAGATAGATAGATAGATAGATAGATAGATAGATAGATAGATAGATAGATAGATAGATAGATAGATAGATAGATAGATAGATAGATAGATAGATAGATAGATAGATAGATAGATAGATAGATAGATAGATAGATAGATAGATAGATAGATAGATAGATAGATAGATAGATAGATAGATAGATAGATAGATAGATAGATAGATAGATAGATAGATAGATAGATATGCAGGAAGGCAGGCAGGCTGGCAGACAAGCAGGCAGGCAGGCAGGCAGGCAGGCAGGCTGGCTGTCCGGCTAGATAGATTAGATAGATAGATAGATAGATAGATAGATAGATAGATAGATAGATAGATAGATAGATAGATAGATAGATAGATAGATAGATAGATAGATAGATAGATAGATAGATATGCAGGAAGGCAGGCAGGCAGACAAGCAAGCAGGCAGGCAGGCAGGCAGGCAGGCAGGCTGGCTGGCTGGCTGGCTGGCTGGCTGTCCGGCTAGATAGATAGATAGATAGATAGATAGATAGATAGATAGATAGATAGATAGATAGATAGATAGATAGATAGATAGATAGATAGATAGATAGATAGATAGATAGATAGATAGATAGATAGATAGATAGATAGATAGATAGATAGATAGATAGATAGATAGATAGATAGATAGATAGATAGATAGATAGATAGATAGATAGATAGATAGATAGATAGATAGATAGATAGATAGATAGATAGATAGATAGATAGATAGATAGATAGATAGATAGATAGATAGATAGATAGATAGATAGATAGATAGATAGATAGATAGATAGATAGATAGATAGATAGATAGATAGATAGATAGATAGATAGATAGATAGATAGATAGATAGATAGATAGATAGATAGATAGATAGATAGATAGATAGATAGATAGATAGATAGATAGATAGATAGATAGATAGATATGCAGGAAGGCAGGCAGGCAGACAAGCAAGCAGGCAGGCAGGCAGGCAGACAGGCAGGCTGGCTGGCTGGCTGGCTGGCTGGCTGTCCGGCTAGATAGATAGATAGATAGATAGATAGATAGATGGATGGATGGATGGATGGATGGATGGATGGATGGATAGATAGATAGATAGATAGATAGATAGATAGATAGATAGATAGATAGATAGATAGATAGATAGATAGATAGATAGATAGATAGATAGATAGATAGATAGATAGATAGATAGATAGATAGATAGATAGATAGATAGATAGATAGATAGATAGATAGATAGATAGATAGATATGCAAGAAGGCAGGCAGGCAGACAAGCAAGCAGGCAGGCAGGCTGGCTGGCTGGCTGGTTGGCTGGCTGGCTGGCTGGCTGTCCGGCTAGATAGATAGATAGATAGATAGATAGATAGATAGATAGATAGATAGATAGATAGATAGATAGATAGATAGATAGATAGATAGATAGATAGATAGATAGATAGATAGATAGATAGATAGATAGATAGATAGATAGATAGATAGATAGATAGATAGATAGATAGATAGATAGATAGATAGATAGATAGATAGATAGATAGATAGATAGATAGATAGATAGATAGATAGATAGATAGATAGATAGATAGATAGATAGATAGATAGATAGATAGATAGATAGATAGATAGATAGATAGATAGATAGATAGATAGATAGATAGATAGATAGATAGATAGATAGATAGATAGATAGATAGATAGATAGATAGATAGATAGATAGATAGATAGATAGATAGATAGATAGATAGATAGATAGATAGATAGATAGATAGATAGATAGATAGATAGATAGATAGATAGATAGATAGATAGATAGATAGATAGATAGATAGATAGATAGATAGATAGATAGATAGATAGATAGATAGATAGATAGATAGATAGATAGATAGATAGATAGATAGATAGATAGATAGATAGATAGATAGATAGATAGATAGATAGATAGATAGATAGATAGATAGATATGCAGGAAGGCAGGCAGGCAGACAAGCAAGCAGGCAGGCAGGCAGGCAGGCAGGCAGGCTGGCTGTCCGGCTAGATAGATTAGATAGATAGATAGATAGATAGATAGATAGATAGATAGATAGATAGATAGATAGATAGATAGATAGATAGATAGATAGATAGATAGATAGATAGATAGATAGATAGATATGCAGGAAGGCAGGCAGGCAGACAAGCTAGCAGGCAGGCAGGCAGGCAGGCAGGCAGGCTGGCTGGCTGGCTGGCTGGCTGGCTGTCCGGCTAGATAGATAGATAGATAGATAGATAGATAGATAGATAGATAGATAGATAGATAGATAGATAGATAGATAGATAGATAGATAGATAGATAGATAGATAGATAGATAGATAGATAGATAGATAGATAGATAGATAGATAGATAGATAGATAGATAGATAGATAGATAGATAGATAGATAGATAGATAGATAGATAGATAGATAGATAGATAGATAGATAGATAGATAGATAGATAGATAGATAGATAGATAGATAGATAGATAGATAGATAGATAGATAGATAGATAGATAGATAGATAGATAGATAGATAGATAGATAGATAGATAGATAGATAGATAGATAGATAGATAGATAGATAGATAGATAGATAGATAGATAGATAGATAGATAGATAGATAGATAGATAGATAGATAGATAGATAGATAGATAGATAGATAGATAGATAGATAGATAGATAGATAGATAGATAGATAGATAGATAGATAGATAGATAGATAGATAGATAGATAGATAGATAGATAGATAGATAGATAGATAGATAGATAGATAGATAGATAGATAGATAGATAGATAGATAGATAGATAGATAGATAGATAGATAGATAGATAGATAGATAGATAGATAGATAGATAGATAGATATGCAGGAAGGCAGGCAGGCAGACAAGCAGGCAGGCAGGCAGGCAGGCTGGCAGGCTGGCTGGCTGGCTGGCTGGCTGGCTGTCCGGCTAGATAGATAGATAGATAGATAGATAGATAGATAGATAGATAGATAGATAGATAGATAGATAGATAGATAGATAGATAGATAGATAGATAGATAGATAGATAGATAGATAGATAGATAGATAGATAGATAGATAGATAGATAGATAGATAGATAGATAGATAGATAGATAGATAGATAGATAGATAGATAGATAGATAGATAGATAGATAGATAGATAGATATGCTGGAAGGCAGGCAGGCAGACAAGCAGGCAGGCAGGCAGGCTGGCTGGCTGGCTGGTTGGCTGGCTGGCTGGCTGTATGGCTAGATAGATAAATAGATAAATAGATAGATAGATAGATAGATAGATAGATAGATAGATAGATAGATAGATAGATAGATAGATAGATAGATAGATAGATAGATAGATAGATAGATAGATAGATAGATAGATAGATAGATAGATAGATAGATAGATAGATAGATAGATAGATAGATAGATAGATAGATAGATAGATAGATAGATATGCTGGAAGGCAGGCAGGCTGGCAGACAAGCAGGCAGGCTGGCTGGCTGGCTGGCTGGTTGGCTGGCTGGCTGTATGGCTAGATAGATAGATAGATAGATAGATAGATAGATAGATAGATAGATAGATAGATAGATAGATAGATAGATAGATAGATAGATAGATAGATAGATAGATAGATAGATAGATAGATAGATAGATAGATAGATAGATGATAGATAGATAGATAGATAGATAGATAGATAGATAGATAGATAGATAGATAGATAGATAGATAGATAGATAGATAGATAGATAGATAGATATGCAGGAAGGCAGGCAGGCAGACAAGCAAGCAGGCAGGCAGGCAGGCAGGCAGGCAGGCTGGCTGTCCGGCTAGATAGATTAGATAGATAGATAGATAGATAGATAGATAGATAGATAGATAGATAGATAGATAGATAGATAGATAGATAGATAGATAGATAGATAGATAGATAGATAGATAGATAGATAGATAGATAGATAGATAGATAGATAGATAGATAGATAGATAGATAGATAGATAGATAGATAGATAGATAGATAGATAGATAGATAGATAGATAGATAGATAGATAGATAGATAGATAGATAGATATGCAGGAAGGCAGGCAGGCAGACAAGCAAGCAGGCAGGCAGGCAGGCAGGCAGGCAGGCTGGCTGTCCGGCTAGATAGATTAGATAGATAGATAGATAGATAGATAGATAGATAGATAGATAGATAGATAGATAGATAGATAGATAGATAGATAGATAGATAGATAGATAGATAGATAGATAGATAGATAGATAGATAGATAGATAGATAGATAGATAGATAGATAGATAGATAGATAGATAGATAGATATGCAGGAAGGCAGGCAGGCAGACAAGCAAGCAGGCAGGCAGGCAGGCAGGCAGGCAGGCTGGCTGTCCGGCTAGATAGATTAGATAGATAGATAGATAGATAGATAGATAGATAGATAGATAGATAGATAGATAGATAGATAGATAGATAGATAGATAGATAGATAGATAGATAGATAGATAGATAGATAGATAGATAGATAGATAGATAGATAGATAGATAGATAGATAGATAGATAGATAGATAGATATGCAGGAAGGCAGGCAGGCAGACAAGCAAGCAGGCAGGCAGGCAGGCAGGCAGGCAGGCTGGCTGGCTGGCTGGCTGGCTGGCTGTCCGGCTAGATAGATAGATAGATAGATAGATAGATAGATAGATAGATAGATAGATAGATAGATAGATAGATAGATAGATAGATAGATAGATAGATAGATAGATAGATAGATAGATAGATAGATAGATAGATAGATAGATAGATAGATAGATAGATAGATAGATAGATAGATAGATAGATAGATAGATAGATAGATAGATAGATAGATAGATAGATAGATAGATAGATAGATAGATAGATAGATAGATAGATAGATAGATAGATAGATAGATAGATAGATAGATAGATAGATAGATAGATAGATAGATAGATAGATAGATAGATAGATAGATAGATAGATAGATAGATAGATAGATAGATAGATAGATAGATAGATAGATAGATAGATAGATAGATAGATAGATAGATAGATAGATAGATAGATAGATAGATAGATAGATAGATAGATAGATAGATAGATAGATAGATAGATAGATAGATAGATAGATAGATAGATAGATAGATAGATAGATAGATAGATAGATAGATAGATAGATAGATAGATAGATAGATAGATAGATAGATAGATAGATAGATAGATAGATAGATAGATAGATAGATAGATAGATAGATAGATAGATAGATAGATAGATAGATAGATAGATAGATAGATAGATAGATAGATAGATAGATAGATAGATAGATATGCAGGAAGGCAGGCAGGCAGACAAGCAAGCAGGCAGGCAGGCAGGCAGGCAGGCAGGCTGGCTGTCCGGCTAGATAGATAGATAGATAGATAGATAGATAGATAGATAGATAGATAGATAGATAGATAGATAGATAGATAGATAGATAGATAGATAGATAGATAGATAGATAGATAGATAGATAGATAGATAGATAGATAGATAGATAGATAGATAGATAGATAGATAGATAGATAGATAGATAGATAGATAGATAGATAGATAGATAGATAGATAGATAGATAGATAGATAGATAGATAGATAGATAGATAGATAGATAGATAGATAGATAGATAGATAGATAGATAGATAGATAGATAGATAGATAGATATGCAGGAAGGCAGGCAGGCAGGCAGGCAGACAAGCAAGCAGGCAGGCAGGCAGGCAGGCAGGCAGGCTGGCTGTCCGGCTAGATAGATTAGATAGATAGATAGATAGATAGATAGATAGATAGATAGATAGATAGATAGATAGATAGATAGATAGATAGATAGATAGATAGATAGATAGATAGATAGATAGATAGATAGATAGATAGATAGATAGATAGATAGATAGATAGATAGATAGATAGATAGATAGATAGATAGATAGATAGATAGATAGATAGATAGATAGATAGATAGATAGATAGATAGATATGCAGGAAGGCAGGCAGGCAGACAAGCAAGCAGGCAGGCAGGCAGGCAGGCAGGCAGGCTGGCTGTCCGGCTAGATAGATTAGATAGATAGATAGATAGATAGATAGATAGATAGATAGATAGATAGATAGATAGATAGATAGATAGATAGATAGATAGATAGATAGATAGATAGATAGATAGATAGATATGCAGGAAGGCAGGCAGGCAGACAAGCAAGCAGGCAGGCAGGCAGGCAGGCAGGCAGGCTGGCTGTCCGGCTAGATAGATTAGATAGATAGATAGATAGATAGATAGATAGATAGATAGATAGATAGATAGATAGATAGATAGATAGATAGATAGATAGATAGATAGATAGATAGATAGATAGATAGATAGATAGATAGATAGATAGATAGATAGATAGATAGATAGATAGATAGATATGCAGGAAGGCAGGCAGGCAGACAAGCAAGCAGGCAGGCAGGCAGGCAGGCAGGCAGGCTGGCTGGCTGGCTGGCTGGCTGGCTGTCCGGCTAGATAGATAGATAGATAGATAGATAGATAGATAGATAGATAGATAGATAGATAGATAGATAGATAGATAGATAGATAGATAGATAGATAGATAGATAGATAGATAGATAGATAGATAGATAGATAGATAGATAGATAGATAGATAGATAGATAGATAGATAGATAGATAGATAGATAGATAGATAGATAGATAGATAGATAGATAGATAGATAGATAGATAGATAGATAGATAGATAGATAGATAGATAGATAGATAGATAGATAGATAGATAGATAGATAGATAGATAGATAGATAGATAGATAGATAGATAGATAGATAGATAGATAGATAGATAGATAGATAGATAGATAGATAGATAGATAGATAGATAGATAGATAGATAGATAGATAGATAGATAGATAGATAGATAGATAGATAGATAGATAGATAGATAGATAGATAGATAGATAGATAGATAGATAGATAGATAGATAGATAGATAGATAGATAGATAGATAGATAGATAGATAGATAGATAGATAGATAGATAGATAGATAGATAGATAGATAGATAGATAGATAGATAGATAGATAGATAGATAGATAGATAGATAGATAGATAGATAGATAGATAGATAGATAGATAGATAGATAGATAGATAGATAGATAGATAGATAGATAGATAGATAGATAGATAGATAGATAGATAGATAGATAGATAGATAGATAGATAGATAGATAGATAGATAGATAGATAGATAGATAGATAGATAGATAGATAGATAGATAGATAGATAGATAGATAGATAGATAGATAGATAGATAGATAGATAGATAGATGATATGCAGGAAGGCAGGCAGGCAGACAAGCAAGCAGGCAGGCAGGCAGGCAGGCAGGCAGGCTGGCTGTCCGGCTAGATAGATTAGATAGATAGATAGATAGATAGATAGATAGATAGATAGATAGATAGATAGATAGATAGATAGATAGATAGATAGATAGATAGATAGATAGATAGATAGATAGATAGATAGATAGATAGATAGATAGATAGATAGATAGATAGATAGATAGATAGATAGATATGCTGGAAGGCAGGCAGGCAGACAAGCAGGCAGGCAGGCAGGCTGGCTGGCTGGCTGGCTGGCTGGTTGGCTGGCTGGCTGGCTGGCTGTCCGGCTAGATAGATAGATAGATAGATAGATAGATAGATAGATAGATAGATAGATAGATAGATAGATAGATAGATAGATAGATAGATAGATAGATAGATAGATAGATAGATAGATAGATAGATAGATAGATAGATAGATAGATAGATAGATAGATAGATAGATAGATAGATAGATAGATAGATAGATAGATAGATAGATAGATAGATAGATAGATAGATAGATAGATAGATAGATAGATAGATAGATAGATAGATAGATAGATAGATAGATAGATAGATAGATAGATAGATAGATAGATAGATAGATAGATAGATAGATAGATAGATAGATAGATAGATAGATAGATAGATAGATAGATAGATAGATAGATAGATAGATAGATAGATAGATAGATAGATAGATAGATAGATAGATAGATAGATAGATAGATAGATAGATAGATAGATAGATAGATAGATAGATAGATAGATAGATAGATAGATAGATAGATAGATAGATAGATAGATAGATAGATAGATAGATAGATAGATAGATAGATAGATATGCAGGAAGGCAGGCAGGCAGACAAGCAAGCAGGCAGGCAGGCAGGCAGGCAGGCAGGCTGGCTGTCCGGCTAGATAGATTAGATAGATAGATAGATAGATAGATAGATAGATAGATAGATAGATAGATAGATAGATAGATAGATAGATAGATAGATAGATAGATAGATAGATAGATAGATAGATAGATAGATAGATAGATATGCAGGAAGGCAGGCAGGCTGGCAGACAAGCAGGCAGGCAGGCAGGCAGGCAGGCAGGCTGGCTGTCCGGCTAGATAGATTAGATAGATAGATAGATAGATAGATAGATAGATAGATAGATAGATAGATAGATAGATAGATAGATAGATAGATAGATAGATAGATAGATAGATAGATAGATAGATATGCTGGAAGGCAGGCAGGCAGACAAGCAGGCAGGCAGGCAGGCTGGCTGGCTGGCTGGCTGGCTGGTTGGCTGGCTGGCTGGCTGGCTGTCCGGCTAGATAGATAGATAGATAGATAGATAGATAGATAGATAGATAGATAGATAGATAGATAGATAGATAGATAGATAGATAGATAGATAGATAGATAGATAGATAGATAGATAGATAGATAGATAGATAGATAGATAGATAGATAGATAGATAGATAGATAGATAGATAGATAGATAGATAGATAGATAGATAGATAGATAGATAGATAGATAGATAGATAGATAGATAGATAGATAGATAGATAGATAGATAGATAGATAGATAGATAGATAGATAGATAGATAGATAGATAGATAGATAGATAGATAGATAGATAGATAGATAGATAGATAGATAGATAGATAGATAGATAGATAGATAGATAGATAGATAGATAGATAGATAGATAGATAGATAGATAGATAGATAGATAGATAGATAGATAGATAGATAGATAGATATGCAGGAAGGCAGGCAGGCAGACAAGCAAGCAGGCAGGCAGGCAGGCAGGCAGGCAGGCTGGCTGTCCGGCTAGATAGATTAGATAGATAGATAGATAGATAGATAGATAGATAGATAGATAGATAGATAGATAGATAGATAGATAGATAGATAGATAGATAGATAGATAGATAGATAGATAGATAGATAGATAGATAGATAGATAGATAGATAGATAGATAGATAGATAGATAGATAGATAGATAGATAGATATGCAGGAAGGCAGGCAGGCAGACAAGCAAGCAGGCAGGCAGGCAGGCAGGCAGGCAGGCTGGCTGTCCGGCTAGATAGATTAGATAGATAGATAGATAGATAGATAGATAGATAGATAGATAGATAGATAGATAGATAGATAGATAGATAGATAGATAGATAGATAGATAGATAGATAGATAGATAGATAGATAGATAGATAGATAGATAGATAGATAGATAGATAGATAGATAGATAGATATGCAGGAAGGCAGGCAGGCAGACAAGCAAGCAGGCAGGCAGGCAGGCAGGCAGGCAGGCTGGCTGGCTGGCTGGCTGGCTGGCTGTCCGGCTAGATAGATAGATAGATAGATAGATAGATAGATAGATAGATAGATAGATAGATAGATAGATAGATAGATAGATAGATAGATAGATAGATAGATAGATAGATAGATAGATAGATAGATAGATAGATAGATAGATAGATAGATAGATAGATAGATAGATAGATAGATAGATAGATAGATAGATAGATAGATAGATAGATAGATAGATAGATAGATAGATAGATAGATAGATAGATAGATAGATAGATAGATAGATAGATAGATAGATAGATAGATAGATAGATAGATAGATAGATAGATAGATAGATAGATAGATAGATAGATAGATAGATAGATAGATAGATAGATAGATAGATAGATAGATAGATAGATAGATAGATAGATAGATATGCAGGAAGGCAGGCAGGCAGACAAGCAGGCAGGCAGGCAGGCAGGCAGGCTGGCAGGCTGGCTGGCTGGCTGGCTGGCTGGCTGTCCGGCTAGATAGATAGATAGATAGATAGATAGATAGATAGATAGATAGATAGATAGATAGATAGATAGATAGATAGATAGATAGATAGATAGATAGATAGATAGATAGATAGATAGATAGATAGATAGATAGATAGATAGATAGATAGATAGATAGATAGATAGATAGATAGATAGATAGATAGATAGATAGATAGATAGATAGATAGATAGATAGATAGATAGATAGATAGATAGATAGATAGATAGATAGATAGATAGATAGATAGATAGATAGATAGATAGATAGATAGATAGATAGATAGATAGATAGATAGATAGATAGATAGATAGATAGATAGATAGATAGATAGATAGATAGATAGATAGATAGATAGATAGATAGATAGATAGATAGATAGATAGATAGATAGATAGATAGATAGATAGATAGATAGATAGATAGATAGATAGATAGATAGATAGATAGATAGATAGATAGATAGATAGATAGATAGATAGATAGATAGATAGATAGATAGATAGATAGATAGATAGATAGATAGATATGCAGGAAGGCAGGCAGGCAGACAAGCAGGCAGGCAGGCAGGCAGGCAGGCTGGCAGGCTGGCTGGCTGGCTGGCTGGCTGGCTGTCCGGCTAGATAGATAGATAGATAGATAGATAGATAGATAGATAGATAGATAGATAGATAGATAGATAGATAGATAGATAGATAGATAGATAGATAGATAGATAGATAGATAGATAGATAGATAGATAGATAGATAGATAGATAGATAGATAGATAGATAGATAGATAGATAGATAGATAGATAGATAGATAGATAGATAGATAGATAGATAGATAGATAGATAGATAGATAGATAGATAGATAGATAGATAGATAGATAGATAGATAGATAGATAGATAGATAGATAGATAGATAGATAGATAGATAGATAGATAGATAGATAGATAGATAGATAGATAGATAGATAGATAGATAGATAGATAGATAGATAGATAGATAGATAGATAGATAGATAGATAGATAGATAGATAGATAGATAGATAGATAGATAGATAGATAGATAGATAGATAGATAGATAGATAGATAGATAGATAGATAGATAGATAGATAGATAGATAGATAGATAGATAGATAGATAGATAGATAGATAGATAGATAGATAGATAGATAGATAGATAGATAGATAGATAGATAGATAGATAGATAGATAGATAGATAGATAGATAGATAGATAGATAGATAGATAGATAGATAGATAGATAGATAGATATGCAGGAAGGCAGGCAGGCAGACAAGCAAGCAGGCAGGCAGGCAGGCAGGCAGGCAGGCTGGCTGTCCGGCTAGATAGATTAGATAGATAGATAGATAGATAGATAGATAGATAGATAGATAGATAGATAGATAGATAGATAGATAGATAGATAGATAGATAGATAGATAGATAGATAGATAGATAGATAGATAGATAGATAGATAGATAGATATGCAGGAAGGCAGGCAGGCTGGCAGACAAGCAGGCAGGCAGGCAGGCAGGCAGGCAGGCTGGCTGTCCGGCTAGATAGATTAGATAGATAGATAGATAGATAGATAGATAGATAGATAGATAGATAGATAGATAGATAGATAGATAGATAGATAGATAGATAGATAGATAGATAGATAGATAGATAGATAGATAGATAGATAGATAGATAGATAGATAGATAGATAGATAGATAGATAGATAGATAGATAGATAGATAGATAGATAGATAGATAGATAGATATGCAGGAAGGCAGGCAGGCAGACAAGCAGGCAGGCAGGCAGGCAGGCAGGCTGGCAGGCTGGCTGGCTGGCTGGCTGGCTGGCTGTCCGGCTAGATAGATAGATAGATAGATAGATAGATAGATAGATAGATAGATAGATAGATAGATAGATAGATAGATAGATAGATAGATAGATAGATAGATAGATAGATAGATAGATAGATAGATAGATAGATAGATAGATAGATAGATAGATAGATAGATAGATAGATAGATAGATAGATAGATAGATAGATAGATAGATAGATAGATAGATAGATAGATAGATAGATAGATAGATAGATAGATAGATAGATAGATAGATAGATAGATAGATAGATAGATAGATAGATAGATAGATAGATAGATAGATAGATAGATAGATAGATAGATAGATAGATAGATAGATAGATAGATAGATAGATAGATAGATAGATAGATAGATAGATAGATAGATAGATAGATAGATAGATAGATAGATAGATAGATAGATAGATAGATAGATAGATAGATAGATAGATAGATAGATAGATAGATAGATAGATAGATAGATAGATAGATAGATAGATAGATAGATAGATAGATAGATAGATAGATAGATAGATAGATAGATAGATAGATAGATAGATAGATAGATAGATAGATAGATAGATAGATAGATAGATAGATAGATAGATAGATAGATAGATAGATAGATAGATAGATAGATAGATAGATAGATAGATAGATAGATAGATAGATAGATAGATAGATAGATAGATAGATAGATAGATAGATAGATAGATAGATAGATAGATAGATAGATAGATAGATAGATAGATAGATAGATAGATATGCAGGAAGGCAGGCAGGCAGACAAGCAAGCAGGCAGGCAGGCAGGCAGGCAGGCAGGCTGGCTGTCCGGCTAGATAGATTAGATAGATAGATAGATAGATAGATAGATAGATAGATAGATAGATAGATAGATAGATAGATAGATAGATAGATAGATAGATAGATAGATAGATAGATAGATAGATATGCAGGAAGGCAGGCAGGCTGGCAGACAAGCAGGCAGGCAGGCAGGCAGGCAGGCAGGCTGGCTGTCCGGCTAGATAGATTAGATAGATAGATAGATAGATAGATAGATAGATAGATAGATAGATAGATAGATAGATAGATAGATAGATAGATAGATAGATAGATAGATAGATAGATAGATAGATAGATATGCAGGAAGGCAGGCAGGCAGACAAGCAAGCAGGCAGGCAGGCAGGCAGGCAGGCAGGCTGGCTGGCTGGCTGGCTGGCTGGCTGTCCGGCTAGATAGATAGATAGATAGATAGATAGATAGATAGATAGATAGATAGATAGATAGATAGATAGATAGATAGATAGATAGATAGATAGATAGATAGATAGATAGATAGATAGATAGATAGATAGATAGATAGATAGATAGATAGATAGATAGATAGATAGATAGATAGATAGATAGATAGATAGATAGATAGATAGATAGATAGATAGATAGATAGATAGATAGATAGATAGATAGATAGATAGATAGATAGATAGATAGATAGATAGATAGATAGATAGATAGATAGATAGATAGATAGATAGATAGATAGATAGATAGATAGATAGATAGATAGATAGATAGATAGATAGATAGATAGATAGATAGATAGATAGATAGATAGATAGATAGATAGATAGATAGATAGATATGCAGGAAGGCAGGCAGGCAGACAAGCAAGCAGGCAGGCAGGCAGGCAGGCAGGCAGGCTGGCTGGCTGGCTGGCTGGCTGGCTGTCCGGCTAGATAGATAGATAGATAGATAGATAGATAGATGGATGGATGGATGGATGGATGGATGGATGGATGGATGGATGGATAGATAGATAGATAGATAGATAGATAGATAGATAGATAGATAGATAGATAGATAGATAGATAGATAGATAGATAGATAGATAGATAGATAGATAGATAGATAGATAGATAGATAGATAGATAGATAGATAGATAGATAGATAGATAGATAGATAGATATGCAAGAAGGCAGGCAGGCAGACAAGCAAGCAGGCAGGCAGGCTGGCTGGCTGGCTGGTTGGCTGGCTGGCTGGCTGGCTGTCCGGCTAGATAGATAGATAGATAGATAGATAGATAGATAGATAGATAGATAGATAGATAGATAGATAGATAGATAGATAGATAGATAGATAGATAGATAGATAGATAGATAGATAGATAGATAGATAGATAGATAGATAGATAGATAGATAGATAGATAGATAGATAGATAGATAGATAGATAGATAGATAGATAGATAGATAGATAGATAGATAGATAGATAGATAGATAGATAGATAGATAGATAGATAGATAGATAGATAGATAGATAGATAGATAGATAGATAGATAGATAGATAGATAGATAGATAGATAGATAGATAGATAGATAGATAGATAGATAGATAGATAGATAGATAGATAGATAGATAGATAGATAGATAGATAGATAGATAGATAGATAGATAGATAGATAGATAGATAGATAGATAGATAGATAGATAGATAGATAGATAGATAGATAGATAGATAGATAGATAGATAGATAGATAGATAGATAGATAGATAGATAGATAGATAGATAGATAGATAGATAGATAGATAGATAGATAGATATGCAGGAAGGCAGGCAGGCAGACAAGCAGGCAGGCAGGCAGGCAGGCAGGCTGGCAGGCTGGCTGGCTGGCTGGCTGGCTGGCTGTCCGGCTAGATAGATAGATAGATAGATAGATAGATAGATAGATAGATAGATAGATAGATAGATAGATAGATAGATAGATAGATAGATAGATAGATAGATAGATAGATAGATAGATAGATAGATAGATAGATAGATAGATAGATAGATAGATAGATAGATAGATAGATAGATAGATAGATAGATAGATAGATAGATAGATAGATAGATAGATAGATAGATAGATAGATAGATAGATAGATAGATAGATAGATAGATAGATAGATAGATAGATAGATAGATAGATAGATAGATAGATAGATAGATAGATAGATAGATAGATAGATAGATAGATAGATAGATAGATAGATAGATAGATAGATAGATAGATAGATAGATAGATAGATAGATAGATAGATAGATAGATAGATAGATAGATAGATAGATAGATAGATAGATAGATAGATAGATAGATAGATAGATAGATAGATAGATAGATAGATAGATAGATAGATAGATAGATAGATAGATAGATAGATAGATAGATAGATAGATAGATAGATAGATAGATAGATAGATAGATAGATAGATAGATAGATAGATAGATAGATAGATAGATAGATAGATAGATAGATAGATAGATAGATAGATAGATATGCAGGAAGGCAGGCAGGCAGACAAGCAAGCAGGCAGGCAGGCAGGCAGGCAGGCAGGCTGGCTGGCTGGCTGGCTGGCTGGCTGTCCGGCTAGATAGATAGATAGATAGATAGATAGATAGATAGATAGATAGATAGATAGATAGATAGATAGATAGATAGATAGATAGATAGATAGATAGATAGATAGATAGATAGATAGATAGATAGATAGATAGATAGATAGATAGATAGATAGATAGATAGATAGATAGATAGATAGATAGATAGATAGATATGCAGGAAGGCAGGCAGGCAGACAAGCAAGCAGGCAGGCAGGCAGGCAGGCAGGCAGGCTGGCTGGCTGGCTGGCTGGCTGGCTGTCCGGCTAGATAGATAGATAGATAGATAGATAGATAGATAGATAGATAGATAGATAGATAGATAGATAGATAGATAGATAGATAGATAGATAGATAGATAGATAGATAGATAGATAGATAGATAGATAGATAGATAGATAGATAGATAGATAGATAGATAGATAGATAGATAGATAGATAGATAGATAGATAGATAGATAGATAGATAGATAGATAGATAGATAGATAGATAGATAGATAGATAGATAGATAGATAGATAGATAGATAGATAGATAGATAGATAGATAGATAGATAGATAGATAGATAGATAGATAGATAGATAGATAGATAGATAGATAGATAGATAGATAGATAGATAGATAGATAGATAGATATGCAGGAAGGCAGGCAGGCAGACAAGCAGGCAGGCAGGCAGGCAGGCAGGCTGGCAGGCTGGCTGGCTGGCTGGCTGGCTGGCTGTCCGGCTAGATAGATAGATAGATAGATAGATAGATAGATAGATAGATAGATAGATAGATAGATAGATAGATAGATAGATAGATAGATAGATAGATAGATAGATAGATAGATAGATAGATAGATAGATAGATAGATAGATAGATAGATAGATAGATAGATAGATAGATAGATAGATAGATAGATAGATAGATAGATAGATAGATAGATAGATAGATAGATAGATAGATAGATAGATAGATAGATAGATAGATAGATAGATAGATAGATAGATAGATAGATAGATAGATAGATAGATAGATAGATAGATAGATAGATAGATAGATAGATAGATAGATAGATAGATAGATAGATAGATAGATAGATAGATAGATAGATAGATAGATAGATAGATAGATAGATAGATAGATAGATAGATAGATAGATAGATAGATAGATAGATAGATAGATAGATAGATAGATAGATAGATAGATAGATAGATAGATAGATAGATAGATAGATAGATAGATAGATAGATAGATAGATAGATAGATAGATAGATAGATATGCAGGAAGGCAGGCAGGCAGACAAGCAGGCAGGCAGGCAGGCAGGCAGGCTGGCAGGCTGGCTGGCTGGCTGGCTGGCTGGCTGTCCGGCTAGATAGATAGATAGATAGATAGATAGATAGATAGATAGATAGATAGATAGATAGATAGATAGATAGATAGATAGATAGATAGATAGATAGATAGATAGATAGATAGATAGATAGATAGATAGATAGATAGATAGATAGATAGATAGATAGATAGATAGATAGATAGATAGATAGATAGATAGATAGATAGATAGATAGATAGATAGATAGATAGATAGATAGATAGATAGATAGATAGATAGATAGATAGATAGATAGATAGATAGATAGATAGATAGATAGATAGATAGATAGATAGATAGATAGATAGATAGATAGATAGATAGATAGATAGATAGATAGATAGATAGATAGATAGATAGATAGATAGATAGATAGATAGATAGATAGATAGATAGATAGATAGATAGATAGATAGATAGATAGATAGATAGATAGATAGATAGATAGATAGATAGATAGATAGATAGATAGATAGATAGATAGATAGATAGATAGATAGATAGATAGATAGATAGATAGATAGATAGATAGATAGATAGATAGATAGATAGATAGATAGATAGATAGATAGATAGATAGATAGATAGATAGATAGATAGATAGATAGATAGATAGATAGATAGATAGATATGCAGGAAGGCAGGCAGGCAGACAAGCAAGCAGGCAGGCAGGCAGGCAGGCAGGCAGGCTGGCTGTCCGGCTAGATAGATTAGATAGATAGATAGATAGATAGATAGATAGATAGATAGATAGATAGATAGATAGATAGATAGATAGATAGATAGATAGATAGATAGATAGATAGATAGATAGATAGATAGATAGATAGATAGATAGATATGCAGGAAGGCAGGCAGGCTGGCAGACAAGCAGGCAGGCAGGCAGGCAGGCAGGCAGGCTGGCTGTCCGGCTAGATAGATTAGATAGATAGATAGATAGATAGATAGATAGATAGATAGATAGATAGATAGATAGATAGATAGATAGATAGATAGATAGATAGATAGATAGATAGATAGATAGATAGATAGATAGATAGATAGATAGATAGATAGATAGATAGATAGATAGATAGATAGATAGATAGATAGATAGATAGATAGATAGATAGATAGATAGATAGATAGATATGCAGGAAGGCAGGCAGGCAGACAAGCAGGCAGGCAGGCAGGCAGATAGATAGATAGATAGATAGATAGATATGCAGGAAGGCAGGCAGGCAGACAAGCAGGCAGGCAGGCAGGCAGGCAGGCTGGCAGGCTGGCTGGCTGGCTGGCTGGCTGGCTGTCCGGCTAGATAGATAGATAGATAGATAGATAGATAGATAGATAGATAGATAGATAGATAGATAGATAGATAGATAGATAGATAGATAGATAGATAGATAGATAGATAGATAGATAGATAGATAGATAGATAGATAGATAGATAGATAGATAGATAGATAGATAGATAGATAGATAGATAGATAGATAGATAGATAGATAGATAGATAGATAGATAGATAGATAGATAGATAGATAGATAGATAGATAGATAGATAGATAGATAGATAGATAGATAGATAGATAGATAGATAGATAGATAGATAGATAGATAGATAGATAGATAGATAGATAGATAGATAGATAGATAGATAGATAGATAGATAGATAGATAGATAGATAGATAGATAGATAGATAGATAGATAGATAGATAGATAGATAGATAGATAGATAGATAGATAGATAGATAGATAGATAGATAGATAGATAGATAGATAGATAGATAGATAGATAGATAGATAGATAGATAGATAGATAGATAGATAGATAGATAGATAGATAGATAGATAGATAGATAGATAGATAGATAGATAGATAGATAGATAGATAGATAGATAGATAGATAGATAGATAGATAGATAGATAGATAGATAGATAGATAGATAGATAGATAGATAGATAGATAGATAGATAGATAGATAGATAGATAGATAGATAGATAGATAGATAGATAGATAGATAGATAGATAGATAGATAGATAGATAGATAGATAGATAGATAGATAGATAGATAGATAGATAGATAGATAGATAGATAGATAGATATGCAGGAAGGCAGGCAGGCAGACAAGCAAGCAGGCAGGCAGGCAGGCAGGCAGGCAGGCTGGCTGTCCGGCTAGATAGATTAGATAGATAGATAGATAGATAGATAGATAGATAGATAGATAGATAGATAGATAGATAGATAGATAGATAGATAGATAGATAGATAGATAGATAGATAGATAGATATGCAGGAAGGCAGGCAGGCTGGCAGACAAGCAGGCAGGCAGGCAGGCAGGCAGGCAGGCTGGCTGTCCGGCTAGATAGATTAGATAGATAGATAGATAGATAGATAGATAGATAGATAGATAGATAGATAGATAGATAGATAGATAGATAGATAGATAGATAGATAGATAGATAGATAGATAGATATGCAGGAAGGCAGGCAGGCAGACAAGCAAGCAGGCAGGCAGGCAGGCAGGCAGGCAGGCTGGCTGGCTGGCTGGCTGGCTGGCTGTCCGGCTAGATAGATAGATAGATAGATAGATAGATAGATAGATAGATAGATAGATAGATAGATAGATAGATAGATAGATAGATAGATAGATAGATAGATAGATAGATAGATAGATAGATAGATAGATAGATAGATAGATAGATAGATAGATAGATAGATAGATAGATAGATAGATAGATAGATAGATAGATAGATAGATAGATAGATAGATAGATAGATAGATAGATAGATAGATAGATAGATAGATAGATAGATAGATAGATAGATAGATAGATAGATAGATAGATAGATAGATAGATAGATAGATAGATAGATAGATAGATAGATAGATAGATAGATAGATAGATAGATAGATAGATAGATAGATAGATAGATAGATAGATAGATAGATAGATAGATAGATAGATAGATAGATAGATAGATAGATAGATAGATATGCAGGAAGGCAGGCAGGCAGACAAGCAAGCAGGCAGGCAGGCAGGCAGGCAGGCAGGCTGGCTGGCTGGCTGGCTGGCTGGCTGTCCGGCTAGATAGATAGATAGATAGATAGATAGATAGATGGATGGATGGATGGATGGATGGATGGATGGATGGATGGATGGATAGATAGATAGATAGATAGATAGATAGATAGATAGATAGATAGATAGATAGATAGATAGATAGATAGATAGATAGATAGATAGATAGATAGATAGATAGATAGATAGATAGATAGATAGATAGATAGATAGATAGATAGATAGATAGATAGATAGATATGCAAGAAGGCAGGCAGGCAGACAAGCAAGCAGGCAGGCAGGCTGGCTGGCTGGCTGGTTGGCTGGCTGGCTGGCTGGCTGTCCGGCTAGATAGATAGATAGATAGATAGATAGATAGATAGATAGATAGATAGATAGATAGATAGATAGATAGATAGATAGATAGATAGATAGATAGATAGATAGATAGATAGATAGATAGATAGATAGATAGATAGATAGATAGATAGATAGATAGATAGATAGATAGATAGATAGATAGATAGATAGATAGATAGATAGATAGATAGATAGATAGATAGATAGATAGATAGATAGATAGATAGATAGATAGATAGATAGATAGATAGATAGATAGATAGATAGATAGATAGATAGATAGATAGATAGATAGATAGATAGATAGATAGATAGATAGATAGATAGATAGATAGATAGATAGATAGATAGATAGATAGATAGATAGATAGATAGATAGATAGATAGATAGATAGATAGATAGATAGATAGATAGATAGATAGATAGATAGATAGATAGATAGATAGATAGATAGATAGATAGATAGATAGATAGATAGATAGATAGATAGATAGATAGATAGATAGATATGCAGGAAGGCAGGCAGGCAGACAAGCAGGCAGGCAGGCAGGCAGGCAGGCTGGCAGGCTGGCTGGCTGGCTGGCTGGCTGGCTGTCCGGCTAGATAGATAGATAGATAGATAGATAGATAGATAGATAGATAGATAGATAGATAGATAGATAGATAGATAGATAGATAGATAGATAGATAGATAGATAGATAGATAGATAGATAGATAGATAGATAGATAGATAGATAGATAGATAGATAGATAGATAGATAGATAGATAGATAGATAGATAGATAGATAGATAGATAGATAGATAGATAGATAGATAGATAGATAGATAGATAGATAGATAGATAGATAGATAGATAGATAGATAGATAGATAGATAGATAGATAGATAGATAGATAGATAGATAGATAGATAGATAGATAGATAGATAGATAGATATGCAGGAAGGCAGGCAGGCAGACAAGCAAGCAGGCAGGCAGGCAGGCAGGCAGGCAGGCTGGCTGGCTGGCTGGCTGGCTGGCTGTCCGGCTAGATAGATAGATAGATAGATAGATAGATAGATGGATGGATGGATGGATGGATGGATGGATGGATGGATGGATGGATAGATAGATAGATAGATAGATAGATAGATAGATAGATAGATAGATAGATAGATAGATAGATAGATAGATAGATAGATAGATAGATAGATAGATAGATAGATAGATAGATAGATAGATAGATAGATAGATAGATAGATATGCAAGAAGGCAGGCAGGCAGACAAGCAAGCAGGCAGGCAGGCTGGCTGGCTGGCTGGTTGGCTGGCTGGCTGGCTGGCTGTCCGGCTAGATAGATAGATAGATAGATAGATAGATAGATAGATAGATAGATAGATAGATAGATAGATAGATAGATAGATAGATAGATAGATAGATAGATAGATAGATAGATAGATAGATAGATAGATAGATAGATAGATAGATAGATAGATAGATAGATAGATAGATAGATAGATAGATAGATAGATAGATAGATAGATAGATAGATAGATAGATAGATAGATAGATAGATAGATAGATAGATAGATAGATAGATAGATAGATAGATAGATAGATAGATAGATAGATAGATAGATAGATAGATAGATAGATAGATAGATAGATAGATAGATAGATAGATAGATAGATAGATAGATAGATAGATAGATAGATAGATAGATAGATAGATAGATAGATAGATAGATAGATAGATAGATAGATAGATAGATAGATAGATAGATAGATAGATAGATAGATAGATAGATAGATAGATAGATAGATAGATAGATAGATAGATAGATAGATAGATAGATAGATAGATAGATAGATATGCAGGAAGGCAGGCAGGCAGACAAGCAGGCAGGCAGGCAGGCAGGCAGGCTGGCAGGCTGGCTGGCTGGCTGGCTGGCTGGCTGTCCGGCTAGATAGATAGATAGATAGATAGATAGATAGATAGATAGATAGATAGATAGATAGATAGATAGATAGATAGATAGATAGATAGATAGATAGATAGATAGATAGATAGATAGATAGATAGATAGATAGATAGATAGATAGATAGATAGATAGATAGATAGATAGATAGATAGATAGATAGATAGATAGATAGATAGATAGATAGATAGATAGATAGATAGATAGATAGATAGATAGATAGATAGATAGATAGATAGATAGATAGATAGATAGATAGATAGATAGATAGATAGATAGATAGATAGATAGATAGATAGATAGATAGATAGATAGATAGATAGATAGATAGATAGATAGATAGATAGATAGATAGATAGATAGATAGATAGATAGATAGATAGATAGATAGATAGATAGATAGATAGATAGATAGATAGATAGATAGATAGATAGATAGATAGATAGATAGATAGATAGATAGATAGATAGATAGATAGATAGATAGATAGATAGATAGATAGATAGATAGATAGATAGATAGATAGATAGATAGATATGCAGGAAGGCAGGCAGGCAGACAAGCAAGCAGGCAGGCAGGCAGGCAGGCAGGCAGGCTGGCTGGCTGGCTGGCTGGCTGGCTGTCCGGCTAGATAGATAGATAGATAGATAGATAGATAGATAGATAGATAGATAGATAGATAGATAGATAGATAGATAGATAGATAGATAGATAGATAGATAGATAGATAGATAGATAGATAGATAGATAGATAGATAGATATGCAGGAAGGCAGGCAGGCAGACAAGC
The DNA here is from genome assembly GCA_039707465.1 of Rhabdophis nuchalis. NCBI lineage: Eukaryota > Metazoa > Chordata > Lepidosauria > Squamata > Natricidae > Rhabdophis > Rhabdophis nuchalis. Next base: position 184,297 of record JBDLLF010000053.1, on the reverse strand, counting down.
AAGCAGGCAGGCAGGCAGGCAGGCAGGCAGGCTGGCTGTCCGGCTAGATAGATTAGATAGATAGATAGATAGATAGATAGATAGATAGATAGATAGATAGATAGATAGATAGATAGATAGATAGATAGATAGATAGATAGATATGCAGGAAGGCAGGCAGGCTGGAAGACAAGCAGGCAGGCAGGCAGGCAGGCAGGCAGGCTGGCTGTCCGGCTAGATAGATAGATAGATAGATAGATAGATAGATAGATAGATAGATAGATAGATAGATAGATAGATAGATAGATAGATAGATAGATAGATAGATAGATAGATAGATAGATAGATAGATAGATAGATAGATAGATAGATAGATAGATAGATAGATAGATAGATAGATAGATAGATAGATAGATAGATAGATAGATAGATAGATAGATAGATAGATAGATAGATAGATAGATAGATAGATAGATAGATATGCAGGAAGGCAGGCAGGCAGACAAGCAGGCAGGCAGGCAGGCAGGCAGGCTGGCAGGCTGGCTGGCTGGCTGGCTGGCTGGCTGTCCGGCTAGATAGATAGATAGATAGATAGATAGATAGATAGATAGATAGATAGATAGATAGATAGATAGATAGATAGATAGATAGATAGATAGATAGATAGATAGATAGATAGATAGATAGATAGATAGATAGATAGATAGATAGATAGATAGATAGATAGATAGATAGATAGATAGATAGATAGATAGATATGCAGGAAGGCAGGCAGGCAGACAAGCAAGCAGGCAGGCAGGCAGGCAGGCAGGCAGGCTGGCTGGCTGGCTGGCTGGCTGGCTGTCCGGCTAGATAGATAGATAGATAGATAGATGGATGGATGGATGGATGGATGGATGGATGGATGGATGGATGGATGGATGGATGGATAGATAGATAGATAGATAGATAGATAGATAGATAGATAGATAGATAGATAGATAGATAGATAGATAGATAGATAGATAGATAGATAGATAGATAGATAGATAGATAGATAGATAGATAGATAGATAGATAGATAGATAGATAGATAGATAGATAGATAGATAGATAGATATGCAAGAAGTCAGGCAGGCAGACAAGCAAGCAGGCAGGCAGGCTGGCTGGCTGGCTGGTTGGCTGGCTGGCTGGCTGGCTGTCCGGCTAGATAGATAGATAGATAGATAGATAGATAGATAGATAGATAGATAGATAGATAGATAGATAGATAGATAGATAGATAGATAGATAGATAGATAGATAGATAGATAGATAGATAGATAGATAGATAGATAGATAGATAGATAGATAGATAGATAGATAGATAGATAGATAGATAGATAGATAGATAGATAGATAGATAGATAGATAGATAGATAGATAGATAGATAGATAGATAGATAGATAGATAGATAGATAGATAGATAGATAGATAGATAGATAGATAGATAGATAGATAGATAGATAGATAGATAGATAGATAGATAGATAGATAGATAGATAGATAGATAGATAGATAGATAGATAGATAGATAGATAGATAGATAGATAGATAGATAGATAGATAGATAGATAGATAGATAGATAGATAGATAGATAGATAGATAGATAGATAGATAGATAGATAGATAGATAGATAGATAGATAGATAGATAGATAGATAGATAGATAGATAGATAGATAGATAGATAGATAGATAGATAGATAGATAGATAGATAGATAGATAGATAGATAGATAGATAGATAGATAGATAGATAGATAGATAGATAGATAGATAGATAGATAGATAGATAGATAGATAGATAGATAGATAGATAGATAGATAGATAGATAGATAGATAGATAGATAGATAGATAGATAGATAGATAGATAGATAGATAGATAGATAGATAGATAGATAGATATGCAGGAAGGCAGGCAGGCTGGCAGACAAGCAGGCAGGCAGGCAGGCAGGCAGGCAGGCTGGCTGTCCGGCTAGATAGATTAGATAGATAGATAGATAGATAGATAGATAGATAGATAGATAGATAGATAGATAGATAGATAGATAGATAGATAGATAGATAGATAGATAGATAGATAGATAGATAGATAGATAGATAGATAGATAGATAGATAGATAGATAGATAGATAGATAGATAGATAGATAGATAGATATGCAGGAAGGCAGGCAGGCAGACAAGCAAGCAGGCAGGCAGGCAGGCAGGCAGGCAGGCTGGCTGGCTGGCTGGCTGGCTGGCTGTCCGGCTAGATAGATAGATAGATAGATAGATAGATAGATAGATAGATAGATAGATAGATAGATAGATAGATAGATAGATAGATAGATAGATAGATAGATAGATAGATAGATAGATAGATAGATAGATAGATAGATAGATAGATAGATAGATAGATAGATAGATAGATAGATAGATAGATAGATAGATAGATAGATAGATAGATAGATAGATAGATAGATAGATAGATAGATATGCAGGAAGGCAGGCAGGCAGACAAGCAAGCAGGCAGGCAGGCAGGCAGGCAGGCAGGCTGGCTGGCTGGCTGGCTGGCTGGCTGTCCGGCTAGATAGATAGATAGATAGATAGATGGATGGATGGATGGATGAGATAGATAGATAGATAGATAGATAGATAGATAGATAGATAGATAGATAGATAGATAGATAGATAGATAGATAGATAGATAGATAGATAGATAGATAGATAGATAGATAGATAGATAGATAGATAGATAGATAGATAGATAGATAGATAGATAGATAGATAGATAGATAGATAGATAGATAGATAGATAGATAGATAGATAGATAGATAGATAGATAGATAGATAGATAGATAGATAGATAGATAGATATGCAGGAAGGCAGGCAGGCAGACAAGCAAGCAGGCAGGCAGGCAGGCAGGCAGGCAGGCTGGCTGTCCGGCTAGATAGATTAGATAGATAGATAGATAGATAGATAGATAGATAGATAGATAGATAGATAGATAGATAGATAGATAGATAGATAGATAGATAGATAGATAGATAGATAGATAGATAGATAGATAGATAGATAGATAGATAGATAGATATGCAGGAAGGCAGGCAGGCAGACAAGCAAGCAGGCAGGCAGGCAGGCAGGCAGGCAGGCTGGCTGGCTGGCTGGCTGGCTGGCTGTCCGGCTAGATAGATAGATAGATAGATAGATAGATGGATGGATGGATGGATGGATGGATGGATGGATGGATGGATGGATGGATAGATAGATAGATAGATAGATAGATAGATAGATAGATAGATAGATAGATAGATAGATAGATAGATAGATAGATAGATAGATAGATAGATAGATAGATAGATAGATAGATAGATAGATAGATAGATAGATAGATAGATAGATAGATAGATATGCAAGAAGGCAGGCAGGCAGACAAGCAAGCAGGCAGGCAGGCTGGCTGGCTGGCTGGTTGGCTGGCTGGCTGGCTGGCTGTCCGGCTAGATAGATAGATAGATAGATAGATAGATAGATAGATAGATAGATAGATAGATAGATAGATAGATAGATAGATAGATAGATAGATAGATAGATAGATAGATAGATAGATAGATAGATAGATAGATAGATAGATAGATAGATAGATAGATAGATAGATAGATAGATAGATAGATAGATAGATAGATAGATAGATAGATAGATAGATAGATAGATAGATAGATAGATAGATAGATAGATAGATAGATAGATAGATAGATAGATAGATAGATAGATAGATAGATAGATAGATAGATAGATAGATAGATAGATAGATAGATAGATAGATAGATAGATAGATAGATAGATAGATAGATAGATAGATAGATAGATAGATAGATAGATAGATAGATAGATAGATAGATAGATAGATAGATAGATAGATAGATAGATAGATAGATAGATAGATAGATAGATAGATAGATAGATAGATAGATAGATAGATAGATAGATAGATAGATAGATAGATAGATAGATAGATAGATATGCTGGAAGGCAGGCAGGCTGGCAGACAAGCAGGCAGGCTGGCTGGCTGGCTGGCTGGTTGGCTGGCTGGCTGTATGGCTAGATAGATAGATAGATAGATAGATAGATAGATAGATAGATAGATAGATAGATAGATAGATAGATAGATAGATAGATAGATAGATAGATAGATAGATAGATAGATAGATAGATAGATAGATAGATAGATAGATAGATAGATAGATAGATAGATAGATAGATAGATAGATAGATAGATAGATAGATAGATAGATAGATAGATAGATAGATAGATAGATAGATAGATAGATAGATAGATAGATAGATAGATAGATAGATAGATAGATAGATAGATAGATAGATAGATAGATAGATAGATAGATAGATAGATAGATAGATAGATAGATAGATAGATAGATAGATAGATAGATAGATAGATAGATAGATAGATAGATAGATAGATAGATAGATAGATAGATAGATAGATAGATAGATAGATAGATAGATAGATAGATAGATAGATAGATAGATAGATAGATAGATAGATAGATAGATAGATAGATAGATAGATAGATAGATAGATAGATAGATAGATAGATAGATAGATAGATAGATAGATAGATAGATAGATAGATAGATAGATAGATAGATAGATAGATAGATAGATAGATAGATAGATAGATAGATAGATAGATAGATAGATAGATAGATAGATAGATAGATAGATAGATAGATAGATAGATAGATAGATAGATAGATAGATAGATAGATAGATAGATATGCAGGAAGGCAGGCAGGCAGACAAGCAAGCAGGCAGGCAGGCAGGCAGGCAGGCAGGCTGGCTGTCCGGCTAGATAGATTAGATAGATAGATAGATAGATAGATAGATAGATAGATAGATAGATAGATAGATAGATAGATAGATAGATAGATAGATAGATAGATAGATAGATAGATAGATAGATAGATAGATAGATAGATAGATAGATAGATAGATAGATAGATAGATAGATAGATAGATAGATAGATAGATAGATAGATAGATAGATAGATAGATAGATAGATATGCAGGAAGGCAGGCAGGCTGGCAGACAAGCAGGCAGGCAGGCAGGCAGGCAGGCAGGCTGGCTGTCCGGCTAGATAGATTAGATAGATAGATAGATAGATAGATAGATAGATAGATAGATAGATAGATAGATAGATAGATAGATAGATAGATAGATAGATAGATAGATAGATAGATAGATAGATAGATAGATAGATAGATAGATAGATAGATAGATAGATAGATAGATAGATAGATAGATAGATAGATAGATAGATAGATAGATAGATAGATAGATAGATAGATAGATAGATAGATAGATAGATAGATAGATAGATAGATAGATAGATAGATAGATAGATAGATAGATAGATAGATAGATAGATAGATAGATAGATAGATAGATAGATAGATAGATAGATAGATAGATAGATAGATAGATAGATAGATAGATAGATAGATAGATAGATAGATAGATAGATAGATAGATAGATAGATAGATAGATATGCAGGAAGGCAGGCAGGCAGACAAGCAAGCAGGCAGGCAGGCAGGCAGGCAGGCAGGCTGGCTGTCCGGCTAGATAGATTAGATAGATAGATAGATAGATAGATAGATAGATAGATAGATAGATAGATAGATAGATAGATAGATAGATAGATAGATAGATAGATAGATAGATAGATAGATAGATAGATAGATAGATAGATAGATAGATATGCTGGAAGGCAGGCAGGCAGACAAGCAGGCAGGCAGGCAGGCTGGCTGGCTGGCTGGTTGGCTGGCTGGCTGGCTGGCTGTCCGGCTAGATAGATAGATAGATAGATAGATAGATAGATAGATAGATAGATAGATAGATAGATAGATAGATAGATAGATAGATAGATAGATAGATAGATAGATAGATAGATAGATAGATAGATAGATAGATAGATAGATAGATAGATAGATAGATAGATAGATAGATAGATAGATAGATAGATAGATAGATAGATAGATAGATAGATAGATAGATAGATAGATAGATAGATAGATAGATAGATAGATAGATAGATAGATAGATAGATAGATAGATAGATAGATAGATAGATAGATAGATAGATAGATAGATAGATAGATAGATAGATAGATAGATAGATAGATAGATAGATAGATAGATAGATAGATAGATAGATAGATAGATAGATAGATAGATAGATAGATAGATAGATAGATAGATAGATAGATAGATAGATAGATAGATAGATAGATAGATAGATAGATAGATAGATAGATAGATAGATAGATAGATAGATAGATAGATAGATAGATAGATAGATAGATAGATAGATAGATTAGATAGATAGATAGATAGATAGATAGATAGATAGATAGATAGATAGATAGATAGATAGATAGATAGATATGCAGGAAGGCAGGCAGGCAGACAAGCAAGCAGGCAGGCAGGCAGGCAGGCAGGCAGGCTGGCTGTCCGGCTAGATAGATTAGATAGATAGATAGATAGATAGATAGATAGATAGATAGATAGATAGATAGATAGATAGATAGATAGATAGATAGATAGATAGATAGATAGATAGATAGATAGATAGATAGATAGATAGATAGATAGATAGATAGATAGATAGATAGATAGATATGCAGGAAGGCAGGCAGGCAGACAAGCAAGCAGGCAGGCAGGCAGGCAGGCAGGCAGGCTGGCTGTCCGGCTAGATAGATTAGATAGATAGATAGATAGATAGATAGATAGATAGATAGATAGATAGATAGATAGATAGATAGATAGATAGATAGATAGATAGATAGATAGATAGATAGATAGATAGATAGATAGATAGATAGATAGATAGATAGATAGATATGCAGGAAGGCAGGCAGGCAGACAAGCAAGCAGGCAGGCAGGCAGGCAGGCAGGCAGGCTGGCTGTCCGGCTAGATAGATTAGATAGATAGATAGATAGATAGATAGATAGATAGATAGATAGATAGATAGATAGATAGATAGATAGATAGATAGATAGATAGATAGATAGATAGATAGATAGATAGATAGATAGATAGATAGATAGATAGATAGATAGATAGATAGATAGATAGATAGATAGATAGATAGATAGATAGATAGATATGCTGGAAGGCAGGCAGGCAGACAAGCAGGCAGGCAGGCAGGCTGGCTGGCTGGCTGGTTGGCTGGCTGGCTGGCTGGCTGTCCGGCTAGATAGATAGATAGATAGATAGATAGATAGATAGATAGATAGATAGATAGATAGATAGATAGATAGATAGATAGATAGATAGATAGATAGATAGATAGATAGATAGATAGATAGATAGATAGATAGATAGATAGATAGATAGATAGATAGATAGATAGATAGATAGATAGATAGATAGATAGATAGATAGATAGATAGATAGATAGATAGATAGATAGATAGATAGATAGATAGATAGATAGATAGATAGATAGATAGATAGATAGATAGATAGATAGATAGATAGATAGATAGATAGATAGATAGATAGATAGATAGATAGATAGATAGATAGATAGATAGATAGATAGATAGATAGATAGATAGATAGATAGATAGATAGATAGATAGATAGATAGATAGATAGATAGATAGATAGATAGATAGATAGATAGATAGATAGATAGATAGATAGATAGATAGATAGATAGATAGATAGATAGATAGATAGATAGATAGATAGATAGATAGATAGATAGATAGATAGATAGATAGATAGATAGATAGATAGATAGATAGATAGATAGATAGATAGATAGATAGATAGATAGATAGATAGATAGATAGATAGATAGATAGATAGATAGATAGATAGATAGATAGATAGATAGATAGATAGATAGATAGATAGATAGATAGATAGATAGATAGATAGATAGATAGATAGATAGATAGATAGATAGATAGATAGATAGATAGATATGCAGGAAGGCAGGCAGGCAGACAAGCAAGCAGGCAGGCAGGCAGGCAGGCAGGCAGGCTGGCTGTCCGGCTAGATAGATTAGATAGATAGATAGATAGATAGATAGATAGATAGATAGATAGATAGATAGATAGATAGATAGATAGATAGATAGATAGATAGATAGATAGATAGATAGATAGATAGATAGATAGATAGATAGATAGATAGATATGCAGGAAGGCAGGCAGGCAGACAAGCAAGCAGGCAGGCAGGCAGGCAGGCAGGCAGGCTGGCTGTCCGGCTAGATAGATTAGATAGATAGATAGATAGATAGATAGATAGATAGATAGATAGATAGATAGATAGATAGATAGATAGATAGATAGATAGATAGATAGATAGATAGATAGATAGATAGATAGATAGATAGATAGATAGATATGCAGGAAGGCAGGCAGGCAGACAAGCAAGCAGGCAGGCAGGCAGGCAGGCAGGCAGGCTGGCTGTCCGGCTAGATAGATTAGATAGATAGATAGATAGATAGATAGATAGATAGATAGATAGATAGATAGATAGATAGATAGATAGATAGATAGATAGATAGATAGATAGATAGATAGATAGATAGATAGATAGATAGATAGATAGATAGATAGATAGATAGATAGATAGATAGATAGATAGATAGATAGATATGCAGGAAGGCAGGCAGGCAGACAAGCAAGCAGGCAGGCAGGCAGGCTGGCTGGCTGGCTGGCTGGCTGGCTGTCCGGCTAGATAGATAGATAGATAGATAGATAGATAGATAGATAGATAGATAGATAGATAGATAGATAGATAGATAGATAGATAGATAGATAGATAGATAGATAGATAGATAGATAGATAGATAGATAGATAGATAGATAGATAGATAGATAGATAGATAGATAGATAGATAGATAGATAGATAGATAGATAGATAGATAGATAGATAGATAGATAGATAGATAGATAGATAGATAGATAGATAGATAGATAGATAGATAGATAGATAGATAGATAGATAGATAGATAGATAGATAGATAGATAGATAGATAGATAGATAGATAGATAGATAGATAGATAGATAGATAGATAGATAGATAGATAGATAGATAGATAGATAGATAGATAGATAGATAGATAGATAGATAGATAGATAGATAGATAGATAGATAGATAGATAGATAGATATGCTGGAAGGCAGGCAGGCTGGCAGACAAGCAGGCAGGCTGGCTGGCTGGCTGGCTGGTTGGCTGGCTGGCTGTATGGCTAGATAGATAGATAGATAGATAGATAGATAGATAGATAGATAGATAGATAGATAGATAGATAGATAGATAGATAGATAGATAGATAGATAGATAGATAGATAGATAGATAGATAGATAGATAGATAGATAGATAGATAGATAGATAGATAGATAGATAGATAGATAGATAGATAGATAGATAGATAGATAGATAGATAGATAGATAGATAGATAGATAGATAGATAGATAGATAGATAGATAGATAGATAGATAGATAGATAGATAGATAGATAGATAGATAGATAGATAGATAGATAGATAGATAGATAGATAGATAGATAGATAGATAGATAGATAGATAGATAGATAGATAGATAGATAGATAGATAGATAGATAGATAGATAGATAGATAGATAGATATGCAGGAAGGCAGGCAGGCAGACAAGCAGGCAGGCAGGCAGGCAGGAAGGCTGGCAGGCTGGCTGGCTGGCTGGCTGGCTGGCTGTCCGGCTAGATAGATAGATAGATAGATAGATAGATAGATAGATAGATAGATAGATAGATAGATAGATAGATAGATAGATAGATAGATAGATAGATAGATAGATAGATAGATAGATAGATAGATAGATAGATAGATAGATAGATAGATAGATAGATAGATAGATAGATAGATAGATAGATAGATAGATAGATAGATAGATAGATAGATAGATAGATAGATAGATAGATAGATAGATAGATAGATAGATAGATAGATAGATAGATAGATAGATAGATAGATAGATAGATAGATAGATAGATAGATAGATAGATAGATAGATAGATAGATAGATAGATAGATAGATAGATAGATAGATAGATAGATAGATAGATAGATAGATAGATAGATAGATAGATAGATAGATAGATAGATAGATAGATAGATAGATAGATAGATAGATAGATAGATAGATAGATAGATAGATAGATAGATAGATAGATAGATAGATAGATAGATAGATAGATAGATAGATAGATAGATATGCAGGAAGGCAGGCAGGCAGACAAGCAAGCAGGCAGGCAGGCAGGCAGGCAGGCAGGCTGGCTGTCCGGCTAGATAGATTAGATAGATAGATAGATAGATAGATAGATAGATAGATAGATAGATAGATAGATAGATAGATAGATAGATAGATAGATAGATAGATAGATAGATAGATAGATAGATAGATAGATAGATAGATAGATAGATAGATAGATAGATAGATAGATAGATAGATATGCAGGAAGGCAGGCAGGCAGACAAGCAAGCAGGCAGGCAGGCAGGCTGGCTGGCTGGCTGGCTGGCTGGCTGTCCGGCTAGATAGATAGATAGATAGATAGATAGATAGATAGATAGATAGATAGATAGATAGATAGATAGATAGATAGATAGATAGATAGATAGATAGATAGATAGATAGATAGATAGATAGATAGATAGATAGATAGATAGATAGATAGATAGATAGATAGATAGATAGATAGATAGATAGATAGATAGATAGATAGATAGATAGATAGATAGATAGATAGATAGATAGATAGATAGATAGATAGATAGATAGATAGATAGATAGATAGATAGATAGATAGATAGATAGATAGATAGATAGATAGATAGATAGATAGATAGATAGATAGATAGATAGATAGATAGATAGATAGATAGATAGATAGATAGATAGATAGATAGATAGATAGATAGATAGATAGATAGATAGATAGATAGATAGATAGATAGATAGATAGATAGATAGATAGATAGATAGATAGATAGATAGATAGATAGATAGATAGATAGATAGATAGATAGATAGATAGATAGATAGATAGATAGATAGATAGATAGATAGATAGATAGATAGATAGATAGATAGATAGATAGATAGATAGATAGATAGATAGATAGATAGATAGATAGATAGATAGATAGATAGATAGATAGATAGATAGATAGATAGATAGATAGATAGATAGATAGATAGATAGATAGATAGATAGATAGATAGATAGATAGATAGATAGATAGATAGATAGATAGATAGATAGATAGATAGATAGATAGATAGATAGATAGATAGATAGATAGATAGATAGATAGATAGATAGATAGATAGATAGATAGATAGATAGATATGCAGGAAGGCAGGCAGGCAGACAAGCAAGCAGGCAGGCAGGCAGGCAGGCAGGCAGGCTGGCTGTCCGGCTAGATAGATTAGATAGATAGATAGATAGATAGATAGATAGATAGATAGATAGATAGATAGATAGATAGATAGATAGATAGATAGATAGATAGATAGATAGATAGATAGATAGATAGATAGATAGATAGATAGATAGATAGATAGATAGATAGATAGATAGATAGATAGATAGATAGATAGATAGATAGATAGATAGATAGATAGATAGATAGATAGATAGATAGATAGATAGATAGATAGATAGATAGATAGATAGATAGATAGATAGATATGCAGGAAGGCAGGCAGGCTGGCAGACAAGCAGGCAGGCAGGCAGGCAGGCAGGCAGGCTGGCTGTCCGGCTAGATAGATTAGATAGATAGATAGATAGATAGATAGATAGATAGATAGATAGATAGATAGATAGATAGATAGATAGATAGATAGATAGATAGATAGATAGATAGATAGATAGATAGATAGATAGATAGATAGATAGATAGATAGATAGATAGATAGATAGATAGATAGATAGATAGATAGATATGCAGGAAGGCAGGCAGGCAGACAAGCAAGCAGGCAGGCAGGCAGGCAGGCAGGCAGGCTGGCTGGCTGGCTGGCTGGCTGGCTGTCCGGCTAGATAGATAGATAGATAGATAGATAGATAGATAGATAGATAGATAGATAGATAGATAGATAGATAGATAGATAGATAGATAGATAGATAGATAGATAGATAGATAGATAGATAGATAGATAGATAGATAGATAGATAGATAGATAGATAGATAGATAGATAGATAGATAGATAGATAGATAGATAGATAGATAGATAGATAGATAGATAGATAGATAGATAGATAGATAGATAGATAGATAGATAGATAGATAGATAGATAGATAGATAGATAGATAGATAGATAGATAGATAGATAGATAGATAGATAGATAGATAGATAGATATGCAGGAAGGCAGGCAGGCTGGCAGACAAGCAGGCAGGCAGGCAGGCAGGCAGGCAGGCTGGCTGTCCGGCTAGATAGATTAGATAGATAGATAGATAGATAGATAGATAGATAGATAGATAGATAGATAGATAGATAGATAGATAGATAGATAGATAGATAGATAGATAGATAGATAGATAGATAGATAGATAGATAGATAGATAGATAGATAGATAGATAGATAGATAGATAGATAGATAGATAGATAGATAGATAGATATGCAGGAAGGCAGGCAGGCAGACAAGCAAGCAGGCAGGCAGGCAGGCAGGCAGGCAGGCAGGCTGGCTGGCTGGCTGGCTGGCTGGCTGTCCGGCTAGATAGATAGATAGATAGATAGATAGATAGATAGATAGATAGATAGATAGATAGATAGATAGATAGATAGATAGATAGATAGATAGATGATAGATAGATAGATAGATAGATAGATAGATAGATAGATAGATAGATAGATAGATAGATAGATAGATAGATAGATAGATAGATAGATAGATAGATAGATAGATAGATAGATAGATATGCAGGAAGGCAGGCAGGCAGACAAGCAAGCAGGCAGGCAGGCAGGCAGGCAGGCAGGCTGGCTGTCCGGCTAGATAGATTAGATAGATAGATAGATAGATAGATAGATAGATAGATAGATAGATAGATAGATAGATAGATAGATAGATAGATAGATAGATAGATAGATAGATAGATAGATAGATAGATAGATAGATAGATAGATAGATAGATAGATAGATAGATAGATAGATAGATAGATAGATAGATAGATAGATAGATAGATAGATAGATAGATAGATAGATAGATAGATAGATAGATAGATAGATATGCAGGAAGGCAGATAGATAGATAGATAGATAGATAGATAGATAGATAGATAGATAGATAGATAGATAGATAGATAGATAGATATGCAGGAAGGCAGGCAGGCAGACAAGCAGGCAGGCAGGCAGGCAGGCAGGCTGGCAGGCTGGCTGGCTGGCTGGCTGGCTGGCTGTCCGGCTAGATAGATAGATAGATAGATAGATAGATAGATAGATAGATAGATAGATAGATAGATAGATAGATAGATAGATAGATAGATAGATAGATAGATAGATAGATAGATAGATAGATAGATAGATAGATAGATAGATAGATAGATAGATAGATAGATAGATAGATAGATAGATAGATAGATAGATAGATAGATAGATAGATAGATAGATAGATAGATAGATAGATAGATAGATAGATAGATAGATAGATAGATAGATAGATAGATAGATAGATAGATAGATAGATAGATAGATAGATAGATAGATAGATAGATAGATAGATAGATAGATAGATAGATAGATAGATAGATAGATAGATAGATAGATAGATAGATAGATAGATAGATAGATAGATAGATAGATAGATAGATAGATAGATAGATAGATAGATAGATAGATAGATAGATAGATAGATAGATAGATAGATAGATAGATAGATAGATAGATAGATAGATAGATAGATAGATAGATAGATAGATAGATAGATAGATAGATAGATAGATAGATAGATAGATAGATAGATAGATAGATAGATAGATAGATAGATAGATAGATAGATAGATAGATAGATAGATAGATAGATAGATAGATAGATAGATAGATAGATAGATAGATAGATAGATAGATAGATATGCAGGAAGGCAGGCAGGCAGACAAGCAAGCAGGCAGGCAGGCAGGCAGGCAGGCAGGCAGGCTGGCTGTCCGGCTAGATAGATTAGATAGATAGATAGATAGATAGATAGATAGATAGATAGATAGATAGATAGATAGATAGATAGATAGATAGATAGATAGATAGATAGATAGATAGATAGATAGATAGATAGATAGATAGATAGATAGATAGATAGATAGATAGATAGATAGATAGATAGATAGATAGATAGATATGCAGGAAGGCAGGCAGGCTGGCAGACAAGCAGGCAGGCAGGCAGGCAGGCAGGCAGGCTGGCTGTCCGGCTAGATAGATTAGATAGATAGATAGATAGATAGATAGATAGATAGATAGATAGATAGATAGATAGATAGATAGATAGATAGATAGATAGATAGATAGATAGATAGATAGATAGATAGATAGATAGATAGATAGATAGATAGATAGATAGATAGATAGATAGATAGATAGATAGATAGATAGATAGATAGATAGATAGATAGATAGATAGATAGATAGATAGATAGATAGATAGATAGATAGATAGATAGATAGATATGCAGGAAGGCAGGCAGGCAGACAAGCAAGCAGGCAGGCAGGCAGGCAGGCAGGCAGGCTGGCTGGCTGGCTGGCTGGCTGGCTGTCCGGCTAGATAGATAGATAGATAGATAGATAGATAGATGGATGGATGGATGGATGGATGGATGGATGGATGGATGGATGGATGGATGGATAGATAGATAGATAGATAGATAGATAGATAGATAGATAGATAGATAGATAGATAGATAGATAGATAGATAGATAGATAGATAGATAGATAGATAGATAGATAGATAGATAGATAGATAGATAGATAGATAGATAGATAGATAGATAGATAGATAGATAGATAGATAGATAGATAGATAGATAGATAGATATGCAAGAAGGCAGGCAGGCAGACAAGCAAGCAGGCAGGCAGGCTGGCTGGCTGGCTGGTTGGCTGGCTGGCTGGCTGGCTGTCCGGCTAGATAGATAGATAGATAGATAGATAGATAGATAGATAGATAGATAGATAGATAGATAGATAGATAGATAGATAGATAGATAGATAGATAGATAGATAGATAGATAGATAGATAGATAGATAGATAGATAGATAGATAGATAGATAGATAGATAGATAGATAGATAGATAGATAGATAGATAGATAGATAGATAGATAGATAGATAGATAGATAGATAGATAGATAGATAGATAGATAGATAGATAGATAGATAGATAGATAGATAGATAGATAGATAGATAGATAGATAGATAGATAGATAGATAGATAGATAGATAGATAGATAGATAGATAGATAGATAGATAGATAGATAGATAGATAGATAGATAGATAGATAGATAGATAGATAGATAGATAGATAGATAGATAGATAGATAGATAGATAGATAGATAGATAGATAGATAGATAGATAGATAGATAGATAGATAGATAGATAGATAGATAGATAGATAGATAGATAGATAGATAGATAGATAGATAGATAGATAGATAGATAGATAGATAGATAGATAGATAGATAGATAGATAGATAGATAGATAGATAGATAGATAGATAGATAGATAGATAGATAGATAGATAGATAGATAGATAGATAGATAGATAGATAGATAGATAGATAGATAGATAGATAGATAGATAGATAGATAGATAGATAGATAGATAGATAGATAGATATGCAGGAAGGCAGGCAGGCAGACAAGCAAGCAGGCAGGCAGGCAGGCAGGCAGGCAGGCTGGCTGTCCGGCTAGATAGATTAGATAGATAGATAGATAGATAGATAGATAGATAGATAGATAGATAGATAGATAGATAGATAGATAGATAGATAGATAGATAGATAGATAGATAGATAGATAGATAGATAGATAGATAGATAGATAGATATGCTGGAAGGCAGGCAGGCAGACAAGCAGGCAGGCAGGCAGGCTGGCTGGCTGGCTGGTTGGCTGGCTGGCTGGCTGGCTGTCCGGCTAGATAGATAGATAGATAGATAGATAGATAGATAGATAGATAGATAGATAGATAGATAGATAGATAGATAGATAGATAGATAGATAGATAGATAGATAGATAGATAGATAGATAGATAGATAGATAGATAGATAGATAGATAGATAGATAGATAGATAGATAGATAGATAGATAGATAGATAGATAGATAGATAGATAGATAGATAGATAGATAGATAGATAGATAGATAGATAGATAGATAGATAGATAGATAGATAGATAGATAGATAGATAGATAGATAGATAGATAGATAGATAGATAGATAGATAGATAGATAGATAGATAGATAGATAGATAGATAGATAGATAGATAGATAGATAGATAGATAGATAGATAGATAGATAGATAGATAGATAGATAGATAGATAGATAGATAGATAGATAGATAGATAGATAGATAGATAGATAGATAGATAGATAGATAGATAGATAGATAGATAGATAGATAGATAGATAGATAGATAGATAGATAGATAGATAGATAGATAGATAGATAGATAGATAGATAGATAGATAGATAGATAGATAGATAGATAGATAGATAGATAGATAGATAGATAGATAGATAGATAGATAGATAGATAGATAGATAGATAGATAGATAGATAGATAGATAGATAGATAGATAGATAGATAGATAGATAGATAGATAGATAGATAGATAGATAGATAGATAGATAGATAGATAGATAGATAGATAGATAGATAGATAGATAGATAGATAGATAGATAGATAGATAGATAGATAGATAGATATGCAGGAAGGCAGGCAGGCAGACAAGCAAGCAGGCAGGCAGGCAGGCAGGCAGGCAGGCTGGCTGTCCGGCTAGATAGATTAGATAGATAGATAGATAGATAGATAGATAGATAGATAGATAGATAGATAGATAGATAGATAGATAGATAGATAGATAGATAGATAGATAGATAGATAGATAGATATGCAGGAAGGCAGGCAGGCAGACAAGCAAGCAGGCAGGCAGGCAGGCAGGCAGGCAGGCTGGCTGTCCGGCTAGATAGATTAGATAGATAGATAGATAGATAGATAGATAGATAGATAGATAGATAGATAGATAGATAGATAGATAGATAGATAGATAGATAGATAGATAGATAGATAGATAGATAGATAGATAGATAGATAGATAGATAGATAGATAGATAGATAGATAGATAGATAGATAGATAGATAGATAGATAGATAGATAGATATGCAGGAAGGCAGGCAGGCAGACAAGCAAGCAGGCAGGCAGGCAGGCTGGCTGGCTGGCTGGCTGGCTGGCTGTCCGGCTAGATAGATAGATAGATAGATAGATAGATAGATAGATAGATAGATAGATAGATAGATAGATAGATAGATAGATAGATAGATAGATAGATAGATAGATAGATAGATAGATAGATAGATAGATAGATAGATAGATAGATAGATAGATAGATAGATAGATAGATAGATAGATAGATAGATAGATAGATAGATAGATAGATAGATAGATAGATAGATAGATAGATAGATAGATAGATAGATAGATAGATAGATAGATAGATAGATAGATAGATAGATAGATAGATAGATAGATAGATAGATAGATAGATAGATAGATAGATAGATAGATAGATAGATAGATAGATAGATAGATAGATAGATAGATAGATAGATAGATAGATAGATAGATAGATAGATAGATAGATAGATAGATAGATATGCTGGAAGGCAGGCAGGCTGGCAGACAAGCAGGCAGGCTGGCTGGCTGGCTGGCTGGTTGGCTGGCTGGCTGTATGGCTAGATAGATAGATAGATAGATAGATAGATAGATAGATAGATAGATAGATAGATAGATAGATAGATAGATAGATAGATAGATAGATAGATAGATAGATAGATAGATAGATAGATAGATAGATAGATAGATAGATAGATAGATAGATAGATAGATAGATAGATAGATAGATAGATAGATAGATAGATAGATAGATAGATAGATAGATAGATAGATAGATAGATAGATAGATAGATAGATAGATAGATAGATATGCAGGAAGGCAGGCAGGCAGACAAGCAGGCAGGCAGGCAGGCAGGAAGGCTGGCAGGCTGGCTGGCTGGCTGGCTGGCTGGCTGTCCGGCTAGATAGATAGATAGATAGATAGATAGATAGATAGATAGATAGATAGATAGATAGATAGATAGATAGATAGATAGATAGATAGATAGATAGATAGATAGATAGATAGATAGATAGATAGATAGATAGATAGATAGATAGATAGATAGATAGATAGATAGATAGATAGATAGATAGATAGATAGATAGATAGATAGATAGATAGATAGATAGATAGATAGATAGATAGATAGATAGATAGATAGATAGATAGATAGATAGATAGATAGATAGATAGATAGATAGATAGATAGATAGATAGATAGATAGATAGATAGATAGATAGATAGATAGATAGATAGATAGATAGATAGATAGATAGATAGATAGATAGATAGATAGATAGATAGATAGATAGATAGATAGATAGATAGATAGATAGATAGATAGATAGATAGATAGATAGATAGATAGATAGATAGATAGATAGATAGATAGATAGATAGATAGATAGATAGATAGATAGATAGATAGATAGATAGATAGATAGATAGATAGATAGATAGATAGATAGATAGATAGATAGATAGATAGATAGATAGATAGATAGATAGATATGCAGGAAGGCAGGCAGGCAGACAAGCAAGCAGGCAGGCAGGCAGGCAGGCAGGCAGGCTGGCTGTCCGGCTAGATAGATTAGATAGATAGATAGATAGATAGATAGATAGATAGATAGATAGATAGATAGATAGATAGATAGATAGATAGATAGATAGATAGATAGATAGATAGATAGATAGATAGATAGATAGATAGATAGATAGATAGATAGATAGATAGATAGATAGATAGATAGATAGATAGATAGATAGATAGATAGATAGATAGATAGATAGATAGATAGATAGATAGATAGATAGATAGATAGATATGCAGGAAGGCAGGCAGGCAGACAAGCAAGCAGGCAGGCAGGCAGGCTGGCTGGCTGGCTGGCTGGCTGGCTGTCCGGCTAGATAGATAGATAGATAGATAGATAGATAGATAGATAGATAGATAGATAGATAGATAGATAGATAGATAGATAGATAGATAGATAGATAGATAGATAGATAGATAGATAGATAGATAGATAGATAGATAGATAGATAGATAGATAGATAGATAGATAGATAGATAGATAGATAGATAGATAGATAGATAGATAGATAGATAGATAGATAGATAGATAGATAGATAGATAGATAGATAGATAGATAGATAGATAGATAGATAGATAGATAGATAGATAGATAGATAGATAGATAGATAGATAGATAGATAGATAGATAGATAGATAGATAGATAGATAGATAGATAGATAGATAGATAGATAGATAGATAGATAGATAGATAGATAGATAGATAGATAGATAGATAGATAGATAGATAGATAGATAGATAGATAGATAGATAGATAGATAGATAGATAGATAGATAGATAGATAGATAGATAGATAGATAGATAGATAGATAGATAGATAGATAGATAGATAGATAGATAGATAGATAGATAGATAGATAGATAGATAGATAGATAGATAGATAGATAGATAGATAGATAGATAGATAGATAGATAGATAGATAGATAGATAGATAGATAGATAGATAGATAGATAGATAGATAGATAGATAGATAGATAGATAGATAGATAGATAGATAGATAGATAGATAGATAGATAGATAGATAGATAGATAGATAGATAGATAGATAGATAGATAGATAGATAGATAGATAGATAGATAGATAGATAGATAGATAGATAGATAGATAGATAGATAGATAGATAGATAGATAGATAGATAGATAGATAGATAGATAGATAGATAGATAGATAGATAGATAGATAGATAGATAGATAGATAGATAGATAGATAGATAGATAGATAGATAGATAGATAGATAGATAGATAGATAGATAGATATGCAGGAAGGCAGGCAGGCAGACAAGCAAGCAGGCAGGCAGGCAGGCAGGCAGGCAGGCTGGCTGTCCGGCTAGATAGATTAGATAGATAGATAGATAGATAGATAGATAGATAGATAGATAGATAGATAGATAGATAGATAGATAGATAGATAGATAGATAGATAGATAGATAGATAGATAGATAGATAGATAGATAGATAGATAGATAGATAGATAGATAGATAGATAGATAGATAGATAGATAGATAGATAGATAGATAGATAGATAGATAGATAGATATGCAGGAAGGCAGGCAGGCTGGCAGACAAGCAGGCAGGCAGGCAGGCAGGCAGGCAGGCTGGCTGTCCGGCTAGATAGATTAGATAGATAGATAGATAGATAGATAGATAGATAGATAGATAGATAGATAGATAGATAGATAGATAGATAGATAGATAGATAGATAGATAGATAGATAGATAGATAGATAGATAGATAGATAGATAGATAGATAGATAGATAGATAGATAGATAGATAGATAGATAGATAGATATGCAGGAAGGCAGGCAGGCAGACAAGCAAGCAGGCAGGCAGGCAGGCAGGCAGGCAGGCTGGCTGGCTGGCTGGCTGGCTGGCTGTCCGGCTAGATAGATAGATAGATAGATAGATAGATAGATAGATAGATAGATAGATAGATAGATAGATAGATAGATAGATAGATAGATAGATAGATAGATAGATAGATAGATAGATAGATAGATAGATAGATAGATAGATAGATAGATAGATAGATAGATAGATAGATAGATAGATAGATAGATAGATAGATAGATAGATAGATAGATAGATAGATAGATAGATAGATAGATAGATAGATAGATAGATAGATAGATAGATAGATAGATAGATAGATAGATAGATAGATAGATAGATAGATAGATAGATAGATAGATAGATAGATAGATAGATAGATAGATAGATAGATAGATAGATAGATAGATAGATAGATAGATAGATAGATAGATAGATAGATAGATAGATAGATAGATAGATAGATAGATAGATAGATAGATAGATAGATAGATAGATAGATAGATAGATAGATAGATAGATAGATAGATAGATAGATAGATAGATAGATAGATAGATAGATAGATAGATAGATAGATAGATAGATAGATAGATAGATAGATAGATAGATAGATAGATAGATAGATAGATAGATAGATAGATAGATAGATAGATAGATAGATAGATAGATAGATAGATAGATAGATAGATAGATAGATAGATAGATAGATAGATAGATAGATAGATAGATAGATAGATAGATAGATAGATAGATAGATAGATAGATAGATAGATAGATAGATAGATAGATAGATAGATAGATAGATAGATAGATAGATAGATAGATAGATAGATAGATAGATAGATATGCAGGAAGGCAGGCAGGCAGACAAGCAAGCAGGCAGGCAGGCAGGCAGGCAGGCAGGCTGGCTGTCCGGCTAGATAGATTAGATAGATAGATAGATAGATAGATAGATAGATAGATAGATAGATAGATAGATAGATAGATAGATAGATAGATAGATAGATAGATAGATAGATAGATAGATAGATAGATAGATAGATAGATAGATAGATAGATAGATAGATAGATAGATAGATATGCAGGAAGGCAGGCAGGCTGGCAGACAAGCAGGCAGGCAGGCAGGCAGGCAGGCAGGCTGGCTGGATTAGATAGATAGATAGATAGATAGATAGATAGATAGATAGATAGATAGATAGATAGATAGATAGATAGATAGATAGATAGATAGATAGATAGATAGATAGATAGATAGATAGATAGATAGATAGATAGATAGATAGATAGATAGATAGATAGATAGATAGATAGATAGATAGATAGATAGATAGATATGCAGGAAGGCAGGCAGGCAGACAAGCAAGCAGGCAGGCAGGCAGGCAGGCAGGCAGGCTGGCTGGCTGGCTGGCTGGCTGGCTGTCCGGCTAGATAGATAGATAGATAGATAGATAGATAGATAGATAGATAGATAGATAGATAGATAGATAGATAGATAGATAGATAGATAGATAGATAGATAGATAGATAGATAGATAGATAGATAGATAGATAGATAGATAGATAGATAGATAGATAGATAGATAGATAGATAGATAGATAGATAGATAGATAGATAGATAGATAGATAGATAGATAGATAGATAGATAGATAGATAGATAGATAGATAGATAGATAGATAGATAGATAGATAGATAGATAGATAGATAGATAGATAGATAGATAGATAGATAGATAGATAGATAGATAGATAGATAGATAGATAGATAGATAGATAGATAGATAGATAGATAGATAGATAGATAGATAGATAGATAGATAGATAGATAGATAGATAGATAGATAGATAGATAGATAGATAGATAGATAGATAGATAGATAGATAGATAGATAGATATGCAGGAAGGCAGGCAGGCAGACAAGCAAGCAGGCAGGCAGGCAGGCAGGCAGGCAGGCTGGCTGGCTGGCTGGCTGGCTGGCTGTCCGGCTAGATAGATAGATAGATAGATAGATAGATAGATAGATAGATAGATAGATAGATAGATAGATAGATAGATAGATAGATAGATAGATAGATAGATAGATAGATAGATAGATAGATAGATAGATAGATAGATAGATAGATAGATAGATAGATAGATAGATAGATAGATAGATAGATAGATAGATAGATAGATAGATAGATAGATAGATAGATAGATAGATAGATAGATAGATAGATAGATAGATAGATAGATAGATAGATAGATAGATAGATAGATAGATAGATAGATAGATAGATAGATAGATAGATAGATAGATAGATAGATAGATAGATAGATAGATAGATAGATAGATAGATAGATAGATAGATAGATAGATAGATAGATAGATAGATAGATAGATAGATAGATAGATAGATAGATAGATAGATAGATAGATAGATAGATAGATAGATAGATAGATAGATAGATAGATAGATAGATAGATAGATAGATAGATAGATAGATAGATAGATAGATAGATAGATAGATAGATAGATAGATAGATAGATAGATAGATAGATAGATAGATAGATAGATAGATAGATAGATAGATAGATAGATAGATAGATAGATAGATAGATAGATAGATAGATAGATAGATAGATAGATAGATAGATAGATAGATAGATAGATAGATAGATAGATAGATAGATAGATAGATAGATAGATAGATAGATAGATAGATAGATAGATAGATAGATAGATAGATAGATAGATAGATAGATAGATAGATAGATAGATAGATAGATAGATAGATAGATAGATAGATAGATAGATATGCAGGAAGGCAGGCAGGCAGACAAGCAAGCAGGCAGGCAGGCAGGCAGGCAGGCAGGCTGGCTGGCTGGCTGGCTGGCTGGCTGTCCGGCTAGATAGATAGATAGATAGATAGATAGATAGATAGATAGATAGATAGATAGATAGATAGATAGATAGATAGATAGATAGATAGATAGATAGATAGATAGATAGATAGATAGATAGATAGATAGATAGATAGATAGATAGATAGATAGATAGATAGATAGATAGATAGATAGATAGATAGATAGATAGATAGATAGATAGATAGATAGATAGATAGATAGATAGATAGATAGATAGATAGATAGATAGATAGATAGATAGATAGATAGATAGATAGATAGATAGATAGATAGATAGATAGATAGATAGATAGATAGATAGATAGATAGATAGATAGATAGATAGATAGATAGATAGATAGATAGATAGATAGATAGATAGATAGATAGATAGATAGATAGATAGATAGATAGATAGATAGATAGATAGATAGATAGATAGATAGATAGATAGATAGATAGATAGATAGATAGATAGATAGATAGATAGATAGATAGATAGATAGATAGATAGATAGATGATAGATAGATAGATAGATAGATAGATATGCAGGAAGGCAGGCAGGCAGACAAGCAAGCAGGCAGGCAGGCAGGCAGGCAGGCAGGCTGGCTGGCTGGCTGGCTGGCTGGCTGTCCGGCTAGATAGATAGATAGATAGATAGATGGATGGATGGATGGATGGATGGATGGATGGATGGATGGATGGATGGATGGATGGATGGATAGATAGATAGATAGATAGATAGATAGATAGATAGATAGATAGATAGATAGATAGATAGATAGATAGATAGATAGATAGATAGATAGATAGATAGATAGATAGATAGATAGATAGATAGATAGATAGATAGATAGATAGATAGATAGATAGATATGCAAGAAGGCAGGCAGGCAGACAAGCAAGCAGGCAGGCAGGCTGGCTGGCTGGCTGGTTGGCTGGCTGGCTGGCTGGCTGTCCGGCTAGATAGATAGATAGATAGATAGATAGATAGATAGATAGATAGATAGATAGATAGATAGATAGATAGATAGATAGATAGATAGATAGATAGATAGATAGATAGATAGATAGATAGATAGATAGATAGATAGATAGATAGATAGATAGATAGATAGATAGATAGATAGATAGATAGATAGATAGATAGATAGATAGATAGATAGATAGATAGATAGATAGATAGATAGATAGATAGATAGATAGATAGATAGATAGATAGATAGATAGATAGATAGATAGATAGATAGATAGATAGATAGATAGATAGATAGATAGATAGATAGATAGATAGATAGATAGATAGATAGATAGATAGATAGATAGATAGATAGATAGATAGATAGATAGATAGATAGATAGATAGATAGATAGATAGATAGATAGATAGATAGATAGATAGATAGATAGATAGATAGATAGATAGATAGATAGATAGATAGATAGATAGATAGATAGATAGATAGATAGATAGATAGATAGATAGATAGATAGATAGATAGATAGATAGATAGATAGATAGATAGATAGATAGATAGATAGATAGATAGATAGATAGATAGATAGATAGATAGATAGATAGATAGATAGATAGATATGCAGGAAGGCAGGCAGGCAGACAAGCAAGCAGGCAGGCAGGCAGGCAGGCAGGCAGGCAGGCTGTCCGGCTAGATAGATTAGATAGATAGATAGATAGATAGATAGATAGATAGATAGATAGATAGATAGATAGATAGATAGATAGATAGATAGATAGATAGATAGATAGATAGATAGATAGATAGATAGATAGATAGATAGATAGATAGATAGATAGATAGATAGATAGATAGATAGATAGATAGATAGATATGCTGGAAGGCAGGCAGGCAGACAAGCAGGCAGGCAGGCAGGCTGGCTGGCTGGCTGGTTGGCTGGCTGGCTGGCTGGCTGTCCGGCTAGATAGATAGATAGATAGATAGATAGATAGATAGATAGATAGATAGATAGATAGATAGATAGATAGATAGATAGATAGATAGATAGATAGATAGATAGATAGATAGATAGATAGATAGATAGATAGATAGATAGATAGATAGATAGATAGATAGATAGATAGATAGATAGATAGATAGATAGATAGATAGATAGATAGATAGATAGATAGATAGATAGATAGATAGATAGATAGATAGATAGATAGATAGATAGATAGATAGATAGATAGATAGATAGATAGATAGATAGATAGATAGATAGATAGATAGATAGATAGATAGATAGATAGATAGATAGATAGATAGATAGATAGATAGATAGATAGATAGATAGATAGATAGATAGATAGATAGATAGATAGATAGATAGATAGATAGATAGATAGATAGATAGATAGATAGATAGATAGATAGATAGATAGATAGATAGATAGATAGATAGATAGATAGATAGATAGATAGATAGATAGATAGATAGATAGATAGATAGATAGATAGATAGATAGATAGATAGATAGATAGATAGATAGATAGATAGATAGATAGATAGATAGATAGATAGATAGATAGATAGATAGATAGATAGATAGATAGATAGATAGATAGATAGATAGATAGATAGATAGATAGATAGATAGATAGATAGATAGATAGATAGATAGATAGATAGATAGATAGATAGATAGATAGATAGATAGATAGATAGATAGATAGATAGATAGATAGATAGATAGATAGATAGATAGATAGATAGATAGATAGATAGATAGATAGATAGATAGATAGATAGATAGATATGCAGGAAGGCAGGCAGGCAGACAAGCAAGCAGGCAGGCAGGCAGGCAGGCAGGCAGGCTGGCTGTCCGGCTAGATAGATTAGATAGATAGATAGATAGATAGATAGATAGATAGATAGATAGATAGATAGATAGATAGATAGATAGATAGATAGATAGATAGATAGATAGATAGATAGATAGATAGATAGATAGATAGATAGATAGATAGATAGATAGATAGATAGATAGATAGATAGATAGATAGATAGATAGATAGATAGATAGATAGATAGATAGATAGATATGCAAGAAGGCAGGCAGGCAGACAAGCAAGCAGGCAGGCAGGCTGGCTGGCTGGCTGGTTGGCTGGCTGGCTGGCTGGCTGTCCGGCTAGATAGATAGATAGATAGATAGATAGATAGATAGATAGATAGATAGATAGATAGATAGATAGATAGATAGATAGATAGATAGATAGATAGATAGATAGATAGATAGATAGATAGATAGATAGATAGATAGATAGATAGATAGATAGATAGATAGATAGATAGATAGATAGATAGATAGATAGATAGATAGATAGATAGATAGATAGATAGATAGATAGATAGATAGATAGATAGATAGATAGATAGATAGATAGATAGATAGATAGATAGATAGATAGATAGATAGATAGATAGATAGATAGATAGATAGATAGATAGATAGATAGATAGATAGATAGATAGATAGATAGATAGATAGATAGATAGATAGATAGATAGATAGATAGATAGATAGATAGATAGATAGATAGATAGATAGATAGATAGATAGATAGATAGATAGATAGATAGATAGATAGATAGATAGATAGATAGATAGATAGATAGATAGATAGATAGATAGATAGATAGATAGATAGATAGATAGATAGATAGATAGATAGATAGATAGATAGATAGATAGATAGATAGATAGATAGATAGATAGATAGATAGATAGATAGATAGATAGATAGATAGATAGATAGATAGATAGATAGATAGATAGATAGATAGATAGATAGATAGATAGATAGATAGATAGATAGATAGATAGATAGATAGATGATAGATAGATAGATAGATAGATAGATATGCAGGAAGGCAGGCAGGCAGACAAGCAAGCAGGCAGGCAGGCAGGCAGGCAGGCAGGCTGGCTGGCTGGCTGGCTGGCTGGCTGTCCGGCTAGATAGATAGATAGATAGATAGATAGATGGATGGATGGATGGATGGATGGATGGATGGATGGATGGATGGATGGATGGATGGATAGATAGATAGATAGATAGATAGATAGATAGATAGATAGATAGATAGATAGATAGATAGATAGATAGATAGATAGATAGATAGATAGATAGATAGATAGATAGATAGATAGATAGATAGATAGATAGATAGATAGATAGATAGATAGATAGATAGATAGATAGATAGATAGATAGATAGATAGATAGATAGATAGATATGCAAGAAGGCAGGCAGGCAGACAAGCAAGCAGGCAGGCAGGCTGGCTGGCTGGCTGGTTGGCTGGCTGGCTGGCTGGCTGTCCGGCTAGATAGATAGATAGATAGATAGATAGATAGATAGATAGATAGATAGATAGATAGATAGATAGATAGATAGATAGATAGATAGATAGATAGATAGATAGATAGATAGATAGATAGATAGATAGATAGATAGATAGATAGATAGATAGATAGATAGATAGATAGATAGATAGATAGATAGATAGATAGATAGATAGATAGATAGATAGATAGATAGATAGATAGATAGATAGATAGATAGATAGATAGATAGATAGATAGATAGATAGATAGATAGATAGATAGATAGATAGATAGATAGATAGATAGATAGATAGATAGATAGATAGATAGATAGATAGATAGATAGATAGATAGATAGATAGATAGATAGATAGATAGATAGATAGATAGATAGATAGATAGATAGATAGATAGATAGATAGATAGATAGATAGATAGATAGATAGATAGATAGATAGATAGATAGATAGATAGATAGATAGATAGATAGATAGATAGATAGATAGATAGATAGATAGATAGATAGATAGATAGATAGATAGATAGATAGATAGATAGATAGATAGATAGATAGATAGATAGATAGATAGATAGATAGATAGATAGATAGATAGATAGATAGATAGATAGATAGATAGATAGATAGATAGATAGATAGATAGATAGATAGATAGATAGATAGATAGATAGATAGATAGATAGATATGCAGGAAGGCAGGCAGGCAGACAAGCAAGCAGGCAGGCAGGCAGGCAGGCAGGCAGGCAGGCTGTCCGGCTAGATAGATTAGATAGATAGATAGATAGATAGATAGATAGATAGATAGATAGATAGATAGATAGATAGATAGATAGATAGATAGATAGATAGATAGATAGATAGATAGATAGATAGATAGATAGATAGATAGATAGATAGATAGATAGATAGATAGATAGATAGATAGATAGATAGATAGATAGATATGCTGGAAGGCAGGCAGGCAGACAAGCAGGCAGGCAGGCAGGCTGGCTGGCTGGCTGGTTGGCTGGCTGGCTGGCTGGCTGTCCGGCTAGATAGATAGATAGATAGATAGATAGATAGATAGATAGATAGATAGATAGATAGATAGATAGATAGATAGATAGATAGATAGATAGATAGATAGATAGATAGATAGATAGATAGATAGATAGATAGATAGATAGATAGATAGATAGATAGATAGATAGATAGATAGATAGATAGATAGATAGATAGATAGATAGATAGATAGATAGATAGATAGATAGATAGATAGATAGATAGATAGATAGATAGATAGATAGATAGATAGATAGATAGATAGATAGATAGATAGATAGATAGATAGATAGATAGATAGATAGATAGATAGATAGATAGATAGATAGATAGATAGATAGATAGATAGATAGATAGATAGATAGATAGATAGATAGATAGATAGATAGATAGATAGATAGATAGATAGATAGATAGATAGATAGATAGATAGATAGATAGATAGATAGATAGATAGATAGATAGATAGATAGATAGATAGATAGATAGATAGATAGATAGATAGATAGATAGATAGATAGATAGATAGATAGATAGATAGATAGATAGATAGATAGATAGATAGATAGATAGATAGATAGATAGATAGATAGATAGATAGATAGATAGATAGATAGATAGATAGATAGATAGATAGATAGATATGCAGGAAGGCAGGCAGGCAGACAAGCAAGCAGGCAGGCAGGCAGGCAGGCAGGCAGGCAGGCTGTCCGGCTAGATAGATTAGATAGATAGATAGATAGATAGATAGATAGATAGATAGATAGATAGATAGATAGATAGATAGATAGATAGATAGATAGATAGATAGATAGATAGATAGATAGATAGATAGATAGATAGATAGATAGATAGATAGATAGATAGATAGATAGATAGATAGATAGATAGATAGATAGATAGATAGATAGATAGATAGATAGATAGATAGATAGATAGATAGATAGATAGATAGATAGATAGATAGATAGATAGATATGCTGGAAGGCAGGCAGGCAGACAAGCAGGCAGGCAGGCAGGCTGGCTGGCTGGCTGGTTGGCTGGCTGGCTGGCTGGCTGTCCGGCTAGATAGATAGATAGATAGATAGATAGATAGATAGATAGATAGATAGATAGATAGATAGATAGATAGATAGATAGATAGATAGATAGATAGATAGATAGATAGATAGATAGATAGATAGATAGATAGATAGATAGATAGATAGATAGATAGATAGATAGATAGATAGATAGATAGATAGATAGATAGATAGATAGATAGATAGATAGATAGATAGATAGATAGATAGATAGATAGATAGATAGATAGATAGATAGATAGATAGATAGATAGATAGATAGATAGATAGATAGATAGATAGATAGATAGATAGATAGATAGATAGATAGATAGATAGATAGATAGATAGATAGATAGATAGATAGATAGATAGATAGATAGATAGATAGATAGATAGATAGATAGATAGATAGATAGATAGATAGATAGATAGATAGATAGATAGATAGATAGATAGATAGATAGATAGATAGATAGATAGATAGATAGATAGATAGATAGATAGATAGATAGATAGATAGATAGATAGATAGATAGATAGATAGATAGATAGATAGATAGATAGATAGATAGATAGATAGATAGATAGATAGATAGATAGATAGATAGATAGATAGATAGATAGATAGATAGATAGATAGATAGATAGATAGATAGATAGATAGATAGATAGATAGATAGATAGATAGATAGATAGATAGATAGATAGATAGATAGATAGATAGATAGATAGATAGATAGATAGATAGATAGATAGATAGATAGATAGATAGATAGATAGATAGATAGATAGATAGATAGATAGATAGATAGATAGATAGATAGATAGATAGATAGATAGATAGATAGATAGATAGATAGATAGATAGATAGATAGATAGATAGATAGATAGATAGATAGATAGATAGATAGATATGCAGGAAGGCAGGCAGGCAGACAAGCAAGCAGGCAGGCAGGCAGGCAGGCAGGCAGGCTGGCTGTCCGGCTAGATAGATTAGATAGATAGATAGATAGATAGATAGATAGATAGATAGATAGATAGATAGATAGATAGATAGATAGATAGATAGATAGATAGATAGATAGATAGATAGATAGATAGATAGATAGATAGATAGATAGATAGATATGCAGGAAGGCAGGCAGGCAGACAAGCAAGCAGGCAGGCAGGCAGGCAGGCAGGCAGGCTGGCTGTCCGGCTAGATAGATTAGATAGATAGATAGATAGATAGATAGATAGATAGATAGATAGATAGATAGATAGATAGATAGATAGATAGATAGATAGATAGATAGATAGATAGATAGATAGATAGATAGATAGATAGATAGATAGATAGATAGATAGATAGATAGATAGATATGCAGGAAGGCAGGCAGGCAGACAAGCAAGCAGGCAGGCAGGCAGGCAGGCAGGCAGGCTGGCTGTCCGGCTAGATAGATTAGATAGATAGATAGATAGATAGATAGATAGATAGATAGATAGATAGATAGATAGATAGATAGATAGATAGATAGATAGATAGATAGATAGATAGATAGATAGATAGATAGATAGATAGATAGATAGATAGATAGATAGATAGATAGATAGATAGATAGATAGATAGATAGATAGATAGATAGATAGATATGCAGGAAGGCAGGCAGGCAGACAAGCAAGCAGGCAGGCAGGCAGGCAGGCAGGCAGGCTGGCTGGCTGGCTGGCTGGCTGGCTGTCCGGCTAGATAGATAGATAGATAGATAGATAGATAGATAGATAGATAGATAGATAGATAGATAGATAGATAGATAGATAGATAGATAGATAGATAGATAGATAGATAGATAGATAGATAGATAGATAGATAGATAGATAGATAGATAGATAGATAGATAGATAGATAGATAGATAGATAGATAGATAGATAGATAGATAGATAGATAGATAGATAGATAGATAGATAGATAGATAGATAGATAGATAGATAGATAGATAGATAGATAGATAGATAGATAGATAGATAGATAGATAGATAGATAGATAGATAGATAGATAGATAGATAGATAGATAGATAGATAGATAGATAGATAGATAGATAGATAGATAGATAGATAGATAGATAGATAGATAGATAGATAGATAGATAGATAGATAGATAGATAGATAGATAGATAGATAGATAGATAGATAGATAGATAGATAGATAGATAGATAGATAGATAGATAGATAGATAGATAGATAGATAGATAGATAGATAGATAGATAGATAGATAGATAGATAGATAGATAGATAGATAGATAGATAGATAGATAGATAGATAGATAGATAGATAGATAGATAGATAGATAGATAGATAGATAGATAGATAGATAGATAGATAGATAGATAGATAGATAGATAGATAGATAGATAGATAGATAGATAGATAGATAGATAGATAGATAGATAGATAGATAGATAGATAGATAGATAGATAGATAGATAGATAGATAGATAGATAGATAGATAGATAGATAGATAGATAGATAGATATGCAGGAAGGCAGGCAGGCAGACAAGCAAGCAGGCAGGCAGGCAGGCAGGCAGGCAGGCTGGCTGTCCGGCTAGATAGATTAGATAGATAGATAGATAGATAGATAGATAGATAGATAGATAGATAGATAGATAGATAGATAGATAGATAGATAGATAGATAGATAGATAGATAGATAGATAGATAGATAGATAGATAGATAGATAGATATGCAGGAAGGCAGGCAGGCAGACAAGCAAGCAGGCAGGCAGGCAGGCAGGCAGGCAGGCTGGCTGTCCGGCTAGATAGATTAGATAGATAGATAGATAGATAGATAGATAGATAGATAGATAGATAGATAGATAGATAGATAGATAGATAGATAGATAGATAGATAGATAGATAGATAGATAGATAGATAGATAGATAGATAGATAGATAGATAGATAGATAGATAGATAGATAGATAGATAGATAGATAGATAGATAGATAGATAGATAGATAGATAGATAGATAGATAGATAGATAGATAGATAGATATGCAGGAAGGCAGGCAGGCAGACAAGCAAGCAGGCAGGCAGGCAGGCAGGCAGGCAGGCTGGCTGGCTGGCTGGCTGGCTGGCTGTCCGGCTAGATAGATAGATAGATAGATAGATAGATAGATAGATAGATAGATAGATAGATAGATAGATAGATAGATAGATAGATAGATAGATAGATAGATAGATAGATAGATAGATAGATAGATAGATAGATAGATAGATAGATAGATAGATAGATAGATAGATAGATAGATAGATAGATAGATAGATAGATAGATAGATAGATAGATAGATAGATAGATATGCAGGAAGGCAGGCAGGCAGACAAGCAAGCAGGCAGGCAGGCAGGCAGGCAGGCAGGCTGGCTGTCCGGCTAGATAGATTAGATAGATAGATAGATAGATAGATAGATAGATAGATAGATAGATAGATAGATAGATAGATAGATAGATAGATAGATAGATAGATAGATAGATAGATAGATAGATAGATAGATAGATAGATAGATAGATAGATAGATAGATATGCAGGAAGGCAGGCAGGCTGGCAGACAAGCAGGCAGGCAGGCAGGCAGGCAGGCAGGCTGGCTGTCCGGCTAGATAGATTAGATAGATAGATAGATAGATAGATAGATAGATAGATAGATAGATAGATAGATAGATAGATAGATAGATAGATAGATAGATAGATAGATAGATAGATAGATAGATAGATAGATAGATAGATAGATAGATAGATAGATAGATAGATAGATAGATAGATAGATAGATAGATATGCAGGAAGGCAGGCAGGCAGACAAGCAAGCAGGCAGGCAGGCAGGCAGGCAGGCAGGCTGGCTGGCTGGCTGGCTGGCTGGCTGTCCGGCTAGATAGATAGATAGATAGATAGATAGATAGATAGATAGATAGATAGATAGATAGATAGATAGATAGATAGATAGATAGATAGATAGATAGATAGATAGATAGATAGATAGATAGATAGATAGATAGATAGATAGATAGATAGATAGATAGATAGATAGATAGATAGATAGATAGATAGATAGATAGATAGATAGATAGATAGATAGATAGATAGATAGATAGATAGATAGATAGATAGATAGATAGATAGATAGATAGATAGATAGATAGATAGATAGATAGATAGATAGATAGATAGATAGATAGATAGATAGATAGATAGATAGATAGATAGATAGATAGATAGATAGATAGATAGATAGATAGATAGATAGATAGATAGATAGATAGATAGATAGATAGATAGATAGATAGATAGATAGATAGATAGATAGATAGATAGATAGATAGATAGATAGATAGATAGATAGATAGATAGATAGATAGATAGATAGATAGATAGATAGATAGATAGATAGATAGATAGATAGATAGATAGATAGATAGATAGATAGATAGATAGATAGATAGATAGATAGATAGATAGATAGATAGATAGATAGATAGATAGATAGATAGATAGATAGATAGATAGATAGATAGATAGATAGATAGATAGATAGATAGATAGATAGATAGATAGATAGATAGATAGATAGATAGATAGATAGATAGATAGATATGCAGGAAGGCAGGCAGGCAGACAAGCAAGCAGGCAGGCAGGCAGGCAGGCTGGCTGGCTGGCTGGCTGGCTGGCTGTCCGGCTAGATAGATAGATAGATAGATAGATAGATGGATGGATGGATGGATGGATGGATGGATGGATGGATGGATGGATGGATGGATGGATAGATAGATAGATAGATAGATAGATAGATAGATAGATAGATAGATAGATAGATAGATAGATAGATAGATAGATAGATAGATAGATAGATAGATAGATAGATAGATAGATAGATAGATAGATAGATAGATAGATAGATAGATAGATAGATATGCAAGAAGGCAGGCAGGCAGACAAGCAAGCAGGCAGGCAGGCTGGCTGGCTGGCTGGTTGGCTGGCTGGCTGGCTGGCTGTCCGGCTAGATAGATAGATAGATAGATAGATAGATAGATAGATAGATAGATAGATAGATAGATAGATAGATAGATAGATAGATAGATAGATAGATAGATAGATAGATAGATAGATAGATAGATAGATAGATAGATAGATAGATAGATAGATAGATAGATAGATAGATAGATAGATAGATAGATAGATAGATAGATAGATAGATAGATAGATAGATAGATAGATAGATAGATAGATAGATAGATAGATAGATAGATAGATAGATAGATAGATAGATAGATAGATAGATAGATAGATAGATAGATAGATAGATAGATAGATAGATAGATAGATAGATAGATAGATAGATAGATAGATAGATAGATAGATAGATAGATAGATAGATAGATAGATAGATAGATAGATAGATAGATAGATAGATAGATAGATAGATAGATAGATAGATAGATAGATAGATAGATAGATAGATAGATAGATAGATAGATAGATAGATAGATAGATAGATAGATAGATAGATAGATAGATAGATAGATAGATAGATAGATAGATAGATAGATAGATAGATAGATAGATAGATAGATAGATAGATAGATAGATAGATAGATAGATAGATAGATAGATAGATAGATAGATAGATAGATAGATAGATAGATAGATAGATAGATAGATAGATAGATAGATAGATAGATAGATAGATAGATAGATAGATAGATAGATAGATAGATAGATAGATAGATAGATAGATAGATAGATAGATAGATAGATAGATAGATAGATAGATAGATAGATAGATAGATAGATAGATAGATAGATAGATAGATAGATAGATAGATAGATAGATAGATAGATAGATAGATAGATAGATAGATAGATAGATAGATAGATAGATAGATAGATAGATAGATAGATAGATAGATAGATAGATAGATAGATAGATAGATAGATAGATAGATAGATAGATAGATAGATAGATAGATAGATAGATAGATAGATAGATAGATAGATATGCAGGAAGGCAGGCAGGCAGACAAGCAAGCAGGCAGGCAGGCAGGCAGGCAGGCAGGCTGGCTGGCTGGCTGGCTGGCTGGCTGTCCGGCTAGATAGATAGATAGATAGATAGATAGATGGATGGATGGATGGATGGATGGATGGATGGATGGATGGATGGATGGATGGATGGATGGATGGATAGATAGATAGATAGATAGATAGATAGATAGATAGATAGATAGATAGATAGATAGATAGATAGATAGATAGATAGATAGATAGATAGATAGATAGATAGATAGATAGATAGATAGATAGATAGATAGATAGATAGATAGATAGATAGATAGATAGATAGATAGATAGATAGATAGATAGATAGATAGATAGATAGATAGATAGATAGATAGATAGATAGATAGATAGATAGATAGATAGATAGATAGATAGATAGATAGATAGATAGATAGATAGATAGATAGATAGATAGATAGATAGATAGATAGATAGATAGATAGATAGATAGATAGATAGATATGCAGGAAGGCAGGCAGGCAGACAAGCAAGCAGGCAGGCAGGCAGGCAGGCAGGCTGTCCGGCTAGATAGATTAGATAGATAGATAGATAGATAGATAGATAGATAGATAGATAGATAGATAGATAGATAGATAGATAGATAGATAGATAGATAGATAGATAGATAGATAGATAGATAGATAGATAGATAGATAGATAGATAGATAGATAGATATGCTGGAAGGCAGGCAGGCAGACAAGCAGGCAGGCAGGCAGGCTGGCTGGCTGGCTGGTTGGCTGGCTGGCTGGCTGGCTGTCCGGCTAGATAGATAGATAGATAGATAGATAGATAGATAGATAGATAGATAGATAGATAGATAGATAGATAGATAGATAGATAGATAGATAGATAGATAGATAGATAGATAGATAGATAGATAGATAGATAGATAGATAGATAGATAGATAGATAGATAGATAGATAGATAGATAGATAGATAGATAGATAGATAGATAGATAGATAGATAGATAGATAGATAGATAGATAGATAGATAGATAGATAGATAGATAGATAGATAGATAGATAGATAGATAGATAGATAGATAGATAGATAGATAGATAGATAGATAGATAGATAGATAGATAGATAGATAGATAGATAGATAGATAGATAGATAGATAGATAGATAGATAGATAGATAGATAGATAGATAGATAGATAGATAGATAGATAGATAGATAGATAGATAGATAGATAGATAGATAGATAGATAGATAGATAGATAGATAGATAGATAGATAGATAGATAGATAGATAGATAGATAGATAGATAGATAGATAGATAGATAGATAGATAGATATGCAGGAAGGCAGGCAGGCAGACAAGCAAGCAGGCAGGCAGGCAGGCAGGCAGGCAGGCTGGCTGGCTGGCTGGCTGGCTGGCTGTCCGGCTAGATAGATAGATAGATAGATAGATAGATGGATGGATGGATGGATGGATGGATGGATGGATGGATGGATGGATGGATAGATAGATAGATAGATAGATAGATAGATAGATAGATAGATAGATAGATAGATAGATAGATAGATAGATAGATAGATAGATAGATAGATAGATAGATAGATAGATAGATAGATAGATAGATAGATAGATAGATAGATAGATAGATAGATAGATATGCAAGAAGGCAGGCAGGCAGACAAGCAAGCAG
The DNA here is from genome assembly GCA_039707465.1 of Rhabdophis nuchalis. Classification (NCBI taxonomy): domain Eukaryota; kingdom Metazoa; phylum Chordata; class Lepidosauria; order Squamata; family Natricidae; genus Rhabdophis; species Rhabdophis nuchalis. Next base: position 146,313 of record JBDLLF010000053.1, on the reverse strand, counting down.
GCAGGCAGGCTGGCTGGCTGGCTGGTTGGCTGGCTGGCTGGCTGGCTGTCCGGCTAGATAGATAGATAGATAGATAGATAGATAGATAGATAGATAGATAGATAGATAGATAGATAGATAGATAGATAGATAGATAGATAGATAGATAGATAGATAGATAGATAGATAGATAGATAGATAGATAGATAGATAGATAGATAGATAGATAGATAGATAGATAGATAGATAGATAGATAGATAGATAGATAGATAGATAGATAGATAGATAGATAGATAGATAGATAGATAGATAGATAGATAGATAGATAGATAGATAGATAGATAGATAGATAGATAGATAGATAGATAGATAGATAGATAGATAGATAGATAGATAGATAGATAGATAGATAGATAGATAGATAGATAGATAGATAGATAGATAGATAGATAGATAGATAGATAGATAGATAGATAGATAGATAGATAGATAGATAGATAGATAGATAGATAGATAGATAGATAGATAGATAGATAGATAGATAGATAGATAGATAGATAGATAGATAGATAGATAGATAGATAGATAGATAGATAGATAGATAGATAGATAGATAGATAGATAGATAGATAGATAGATAGATAGATAGATAGATAGATAGATAGATAGATAGATAGATAGATAGATAGATAGATAGATAGATAGATAGATAGATAGATAGATAGATAGATAGATAGATAGATAGATAGATAGATAGATAGATAGATAGATAGATAGATAGATAGATAGATAGATAGATAGATAGATAGATAGATAGATAGATAGATAGATAGATAGATAGATAGATAGATAGATAGATAGATAGATAGATAGATAGATAGATAGATAGATAGATAGATAGATAGATAGATAGATAGATAGATAGATAGATAGATAGATAGATAGATAGATAGATAGATAGATAGATAGATAGATAGATAGATAGATAGATAGATAGATAGATAGATAGATAGATAGATAGATAGATAGATAGATAGATAGATAGATAGATAGATAGATAGATAGATATGCAGGAAGGCAGGCAGGCAGACAAGCAAGCAGGCAGGCAGGCAGGCAGGCAGGCAGGCTGGCTGGCTGGCTGGCTGGCTGGCTGTCCGGCTAGATAGATAGATAGATAGATAGATAGATGGATGGATGGATGGATGGATGGATGGATGGATGGATGGATGGATGGATGGATGGATGGATAGATAGATAGATAGATAGATAGATAGATAGATAGATAGATAGATAGATAGATAGATAGATAGATAGATAGATAGATAGATAGATAGATAGATAGATAGATAGATAGATAGATAGATAGATAGATAGATAGATAGATAGATAGATAGATAGATAGATAGATAGATAGATAGATAGATAGATAGATAGATAGATAGATAGATAGATAGATAGATAGATAGATAGATAGATAGATAGATAGATAGATAGATAGATAGATAGATAGATAGATAGATAGATAGATAGATAGATAGATAGATAGATATGCAGGAAGGCAGGCAGGCAGACAAGCAAGCAGGCAGGCAGGCAGGCAGGCAGGCTGTCCGGCTAGATAGATTAGATAGATAGATAGATAGATAGATAGATAGATAGATAGATAGATAGATAGATAGATAGATAGATAGATAGATAGATAGATAGATAGATAGATAGATAGATAGATAGATAGATAGATAGATAGATAGATAGATAGATAGATAGATAGATAGATAGATAGATAGATATGCTGGAAGGCAGGCAGGCAGACAAGCAGGCAGGCAGGCAGGCTGGCTGGCTGGCTGGTTGGCTGGCTGGCTGGCTGGCTGTCCGGCTAGATAGATAGATAGATAGATAGATAGATAGATAGATAGATAGATAGATAGATAGATAGATAGATAGATAGATAGATAGATAGATAGATAGATAGATAGATAGATAGATAGATAGATAGATAGATAGATAGATAGATAGATAGATAGATAGATAGATAGATAGATAGATAGATAGATAGATAGATAGATAGATAGATAGATAGATAGATAGATAGATAGATAGATAGATAGATAGATAGATAGATAGATAGATAGATAGATAGATAGATAGATAGATAGATAGATAGATAGATAGATAGATAGATAGATAGATAGATAGATAGATAGATAGATAGATAGATAGATAGATAGATAGATAGATAGATAGATAGATAGATAGATAGATAGATAGATAGATAGATAGATAGATAGATAGATAGATAGATAGATAGATAGATAGATAGATAGATAGATAGATAGATAGATAGATAGATAGATAGATAGATAGATAGATAGATAGATAGATAGATAGATAGATAGATAGATAGATAGATAGATAGATAGATAGATAGATAGATAGATAGATAGATAGATAGATAGATAGATAGATAGATAGATAGATAGATAGATAGATAGATAGATAGATAGATAGATAGATAGATAGATAGATAGATAGATAGATAGATAGATAGATAGATAGATAGATAGATAGATAGATAGATAGATAGATAGATAGATAGATAGATAGATAGATAGATAGATAGATAGATATGCAGGAAGGCAGGCAGGCAGACAAGCAAGCAGGCAGGCAGGCAGGCAGGCAGGCAGGCTGGCTGGCTGGCTGGCTGGCTGGCTGTCCGGCTAGATAGATAGATAGATAGATAGATAGATGGATGGATGGATGGATGGATGGATGGATGGATGGATGGATGGATGGATGGATGGATGGATGGATAGATAGATAGATAGATAGATAGATAGATAGATAGATAGATAGATAGATAGATAGATAGATAGATAGATAGATAGATAGATAGATAGATAGATAGATAGATAGATAGATAGATAGATAGATAGATAGATAGATAGATAGATAGATAGATAGATAGATAGATAGATAGATAGATAGATAGATAGATAGATAGATAGATAGATAGATAGATAGATAGATAGATAGATAGATAGATAGATAGATAGATAGATAGATAGATAGATAGATAGATAGATAGATAGATAGATAGATAGATAGATAGATAGATAGATAGATAGATAGATAGATAGATAGATAGATAGATAGATATGCAGGAAGGCAGGCAGGCAGACAAGCAAGCAGGCAGGCAGGCAGGCAGGCAGGCTGTCCGGCTAGATAGATTAGATAGATAGATAGATAGATAGATAGATAGATAGATAGATAGATAGATAGATAGATAGATAGATAGATAGATAGATAGATAGATAGATAGATAGATAGATAGATAGATAGATAGATAGATAGATAGATAGATAGATAGATATGCTGGAAGGCAGGCAGGCAGACAAGCAGGCAGGCAGGCAGGCTGGCTGGCTGGCTGGTTGGCTGGCTGGCTGGCTGGCTGTCCGGCTAGATAGATAGATAGATAGATAGATAGATAGATAGATAGATAGATAGATAGATAGATAGATAGATAGATAGATAGATAGATAGATAGATAGATAGATAGATAGATAGATAGATAGATAGATAGATAGATAGATAGATAGATAGATAGATAGATAGATAGATAGATAGATAGATAGATAGATAGATAGATAGATAGATAGATAGATAGATAGATAGATAGATAGATAGATAGATAGATAGATAGATAGATAGATAGATAGATAGATAGATAGATAGATAGATAGATAGATAGATAGATAGATAGATAGATAGATAGATAGATAGATAGATAGATAGATAGATAGATAGATAGATAGATAGATAGATAGATAGATAGATAGATAGATAGATAGATAGATAGATAGATAGATAGATAGATAGATAGATAGATAGATAGATAGATAGATAGATAGATAGATAGATAGATAGATAGATAGATAGATAGATAGATAGATAGATAGATAGATAGATAGATAGATAGATAGATAGATAGATAGATAGATAGATAGATAGATAGATATGCAGGAAGGCAGGCAGGCAGACAAGCAAGCAGGCAGGCAGGCAGGCAGGCAGGCAGGCTGGCTGGCTGGCTGGCTGGCTGGCTGTCCGGCTAGATAGATAGATAGATAGATAGATAGATGGATGGATGGATGGATGGATGGATGGATGGATGGATGGATGGATGGATAGATAGATAGATAGATAGATAGATAGATAGATAGATAGATAGATAGATAGATAGATAGATAGATAGATAGATAGATAGATAGATAGATAGATAGATAGATAGATAGATAGATAGATAGATAGATAGATAGATAGATAGATAGATAGATAGATAGATAGATAGATATGCAAGAAGGCAGGCAGGCAGACAAGCAAGCAGGCAGGCAGGCTGGCTGGCTGGCTGGTTGGCTGGCTGGCTGGCTGGCTGTCCGGCTAGATAGATAGATAGATAGATAGATAGATAGATAGATAGATAGATAGATAGATAGATAGATAGATAGATAGATAGATAGATAGATAGATAGATAGATAGATAGATAGATAGATAGATAGATAGATAGATAGATAGATAGATAGATAGATAGATAGATAGATAGATAGATAGATAGATAGATAGATAGATAGATAGATAGATAGATAGATAGATAGATAGATAGATAGATAGATAGATAGATAGATAGATAGATAGATAGATAGATAGATAGATAGATAGATAGATAGATAGATAGATAGATAGATAGATAGATAGATAGATAGATAGATAGATAGATAGATAGATAGATAGATAGATAGATAGATAGATAGATAGATAGATAGATAGATAGATAGATAGATAGATAGATAGATAGATAGATAGATAGATAGATAGATAGATAGATAGATAGATAGATAGATAGATAGATAGATAGATAGATAGATAGATAGATAGATAGATAGATAGATAGATAGATAGATAGATAGATAGATAGATAGATAGATAGATAGATAGATAGATAGATAGATAGATAGATAGATAGATAGATAGATAGATAGATAGATAGATAGATAGATAGATAGATAGATAGATAGATAGATAGATAGATAGATAGATAGATAGATAGATAGATAGATAGATAGATAGATAGATAGATAGATAGATAGATAGATAGATAGATAGATAGATAGATAGATAGATAGATAGATAGATAGATAGATAGATAGATAGATAGATAGATAGATAGATAGATAGATAGATAGATAGATAGATAGATAGATAGATAGATAGATAGATAGATAGATAGATAGATAGATAGATAGATAGATAGATAGATAGATAGATAGATAGATAGATAGATAGATAGATAGATAGATAGATAGATAGATAGATAGATAGATAGATAGATAGATAGATAGATAGATAGATAGATAGATATGCAGGAAGGCAGGCAGGCAGACAAGCAAGCAGGCAGGCAGGCAGGCAGGCAGGCAGGCTGGCTGGCTGGCTGGCTGGCTGGCTGTCCGGCTAGATAGATAGATAGATAGATAGATAGATGGATGGATGGATGGATGGATGGATGGATGGATGGATGGATGGATGGATGGATGGATGGATAGATAGATAGATAGATAGATAGATAGATAGATAGATAGATAGATAGATAGATAGATAGATAGATAGATAGATAGATAGATAGATAGATAGATAGATAGATAGATAGATAGATAGATAGATAGATAGATAGATAGATAGATAGATAGATAGATAGATAGATAGATAGATAGATAGATAGATAGATAGATAGATAGATAGATAGATAGATAGATAGATAGATAGATAGATAGATAGATAGATAGATAGATAGATAGATAGATAGATAGATAGATAGATAGATAGATAGATAGATAGATAGATAGATAGATAGATAGATAGATAGATATGCAGGAAGGCAGGCAGGCAGACAAGCAAGCAGGCAGGCAGGCAGGCAGGCAGGCTGTCCGGCTAGATAGATTAGATAGATAGATAGATAGATAGATAGATAGATAGATAGATAGATAGATAGATAGATAGATAGATAGATAGATAGATAGATAGATAGATAGATAGATAGATAGATAGATAGATAGATAGATAGATAGATAGATAGATAGATAGATAGATAGATAGATATGCTGGAAGGCAGGCAGGCAGACAAGCAGGCAGGCAGGCAGGCTGGCTGGCTGGCTGGTTGGCTGGCTGGCTGGCTGGCTGTCCGGCTAGATAGATAGATAGATAGATAGATAGATAGATAGATAGATAGATAGATAGATAGATAGATAGATAGATAGATAGATAGATAGATAGATAGATAGATAGATAGATAGATAGATAGATAGATAGATAGATAGATAGATAGATAGATAGATAGATAGATAGATAGATAGATAGATAGATAGATAGATAGATAGATAGATAGATAGATAGATAGATAGATAGATAGATAGATAGATAGATAGATAGATAGATAGATAGATAGATAGATAGATAGATAGATAGATAGATAGATAGATAGATAGATAGATAGATAGATAGATAGATAGATAGATAGATAGATAGATAGATAGATAGATAGATAGATAGATAGATAGATAGATAGATAGATAGATAGATAGATAGATAGATAGATAGATAGATAGATAGATAGATAGATAGATAGATAGATAGATAGATAGATAGATAGATAGATAGATAGATAGATAGATAGATAGATAGATAGATAGATAGATAGATAGATAGATAGATAGATAGATAGATAGATAGATAGATAGATAGATAGATAGATAGATAGATAGATAGATAGATAGATAGATAGATAGATAGATAGATAGATAGATAGATAGATAGATAGATAGATAGATAGATAGATAGATAGATAGATAGATAGATAGATAGATAGATAGATAGATAGATAGATAGATAGATAGATAGATAGATAGATAGATAGATAGATAGATAGATAGATAGATAGATAGATAGATAGATAGATAGATAGATAGATAGATAGATAGATAGATAGATATGCAGGAAGGCAGGCAGGCAGACAAGCAAGCAGGCAGGCAGGCAGGCAGGCAGGCTGGCTGTCCGGCTAGATAGATTAGATAGATAGATAGATAGATAGATAGATAGATAGATAGATAGATAGATAGATAGATAGATAGATAGATAGATAGATAGATAGATAGATAGATAGATAGATAGATAGATAGATAGATAGATAGATAGATAGATAGATAGATAGATAGATAGATAGATAGATAGATAGATAGATAGATAGATAGATATGCAGGAAGGCAGGCAGGCAGACAAGCAAGCAGGCAGGCAGGCAGGCAGGCAGGCAGGCTGGCTGTCCGGCTAGATAGATTAGATAGATAGATAGATAGATAGATAGATAGATAGATAGATAGATAGATAGATAGATAGATAGATAGATAGATAGATAGATAGATAGATAGATAGATAGATAGATAGATAGATAGATAGATAGATAGATAGATAGATAGATAGATAGATAGATAGATAGATATGCAGGAAGGCAGGCAGGCAGACAAGCAAGCAGGCAGGCAGGCAGGCAGGCAGGCAGGCTGGCTGTCCGGCTAGATAGATTAGATAGATAGATAGATAGATAGATAGATAGATAGATAGATAGATAGATAGATAGATAGATAGATAGATAGATAGATAGATAGATAGATAGATAGATAGATAGATAGATAGATAGATAGATAGATAGATAGATAGATAGATAGATAGATAGATAGATAGATAGATAGATAGATAGATAGATATGCAGGAAGGCAGGCAGGCAGACAAGCAAGCAGGCAGGCAGGCAGGCTGGCTGGCTGGCTGGCTGGCTGGCTGTCCGGCTAGATAGATAGATAGATAGATAGATAGATAGATAGATAGATAGATAGATAGATAGATAGATAGATAGATAGATAGATAGATAGATAGATAGATAGATAGATAGATAGATAGATAGATAGATAGATAGATAGATAGATAGATAGATAGATAGATAGATAGATAGATAGATAGATAGATAGATAGATAGATAGATAGATAGATAGATAGATAGATAGATAGATAGATAGATAGATAGATAGATAGATAGATAGATAGATAGATAGATAGATAGATAGATAGATAGATAGATAGATAGATAGATAGATAGATAGATAGATATGCAGGAAGGCAGGCAGGCAGACAAGCAAGCAGGCAGGCAGGCAGGCAGGCAGGCAGGCTGGCTGTCCGGCTAGATAGATTAGATAGATAGATAGATAGATAGATAGATAGATAGATAGATAGATAGATAGATAGATAGATAGATAGATAGATAGATAGATAGATAGATAGATAGATAGATAGATAGATAGATAGATAGATAGATAGATAGATAGATAGATAGATAGATAGATAGATAGATAGATAGATAGATAGATAGATAGATAGATAGATAGATAGATAGATAGATAGATAGATAGATAGATAGATAGATAGATAGATAGATAGATATGCAGGAAGGCAGGCAGGCAGACAAGCAAGCAGGCAGGCAGGCAGGCTGGCTGGCTGGCTGGCTGGCTGGCTGTCCGGCTAGATAGATAGATAGATAGATAGATAGATAGATAGATAGATAGATAGATAGATAGATAGATAGATAGATAGATAGATAGATAGATAGATAGATAGATAGATAGATAGATAGATAGATAGATAGATAGATAGATAGATAGATAGATAGATAGATAGATAGATAGATAGATAGATAGATAGATAGATAGATAGATAGATAGATAGATAGATAGATAGATAGATAGATAGATAGATAGATAGATAGATAGATAGATAGATAGATAGATAGATAGATAGATAGATAGATAGATAGATATGCTGGAAGGCAGGCAGGCTGGCAGACAAGCAGGCAGGCTGGCTGGCTGGCTGGCTGGTTGGCTGGCTGGCTGTATGGCTAGATAGATAGATAGATAGATAGATAGATAGATAGATAGATAGATAGATAGATAGATAGATAGATAGATAGATAGATAGATAGATAGATAGATAGATAGATAGATAGATAGATAGATAGATAGATAGATAGATAGATAGATAGATAGATAGATAGATAGATAGATAGATAGATAGATAGATAGATAGATAGATAGATAGATAGATAGATAGATAGATAGATAGATAGATAGATAGATAGATAGATAGATAGATAGATAGATAGATAGATAGATAGATAGATAGATAGATAGATAGATAGATAGATAGATAGATAGATAGATAGATAGATAGATAGATAGATAGATAGATAGATAGATAGATAGATAGATAGATAGATAGATAGATATGCAGGAAGGCAGGCAGGCAGACAAGCAGGCAGGCAGGCAGGCAGGAAGGCTGGCAGGCTGGCTGGCTGGCTGGCTGGCTGGCTGTCCGGATAGATAGATAGATAGATAGATAGATAGATAGATAGATAGATAGATAGATAGATAGATAGATAGATAGATAGATAGATAGATAGATAGATAGATAGATAGATAGATAGATAGATAGATAGATAGATAGATAGATAGATAGATAGATAGATAGATAGATAGATAGATAGATAGATAGATAGATAGATAGATAGATAGATAGATAGATAGATAGATAGATAGATAGATAGATAGATAGATAGATAGATAGATAGATAGATAGATAGATAGATAGATAGATAGATAGATAGATAGATAGATAGATAGATAGATAGATAGATAGATAGATAGATAGATAGATAGATAGATAGATAGATAGATAGATAGATAGATATGCAGGAAGGCAGGCAGGCAGACAAGCAAGCAGGCAGGCAGGCAGGCAGGCAGGCAGGCTGGCTGTCCGGCTAGATAGATTAGATAGATAGATAGATAGATAGATAGATAGATAGATAGATAGATAGATAGATAGATAGATAGATAGATAGATAGATAGATAGATAGATAGATAGATAGATAGATAGATAGATAGATAGATAGATAGATAGATAGATAGATAGATAGATAGATAGATAGATAGATAGATAGATATGCAGGAAGGCAGGCAGGCAGACAAGCAAGCAGGCAGGCAGGCAGGCTGGCTGGCTGGCTGGCTGGCTGGCTGTCCGGCTAGATAGATAGATAGATAGATAGATAGATAGATAGATAGATAGATAGATAGATAGATAGATAGATAGATAGATAGATAGATAGATAGATAGATAGATAGATAGATAGATAGATAGATAGATAGATAGATAGATAGATAGATAGATAGATAGATAGATAGATAGATAGATAGATAGATAGATAGATAGATAGATAGATAGATAGATAGATAGATAGATAGATAGATAGATAGATAGATAGATAGATAGATAGATAGATAGATAGATAGATAGATAGATAGATAGATAGATAGATAGATAGATAGATAGATAGATAGATAGATAGATAGATAGATAGATAGATAGATAGATAGATAGATAGATAGATAGATAGATAGATATGCAGGAAGGCAGGCAGGCAGACAAGCAAGCAGGCAGGCAGGCAGGCAGGCAGGCAGGCTGGCTGTCCGGCTAGATAGATTAGATAGATAGATAGATAGATAGATAGATAGATAGATAGATAGATAGATAGATAGATAGATAGATAGATAGATAGATAGATAGATAGATAGATAGATAGATAGATAGATAGATAGATAGATAGATAGATAGATAGATAGATAGATAGATAGATAGATAGATAGATAGATAGATAGATAGATAGATAGATAGATAGATATGCAGGAAGGCAGGCAGGCTGGAAGGCAGGCAGGCTGGCAGACAAGCAGGCAGGCAGGCAGGCAGGCAGGCAGGCTGGCTGTCCGGCTAGATAGATTAGATAGATAGATAGATAGATAGATAGATAGATAGATAGATAGATAGATAGATAGATAGATAGATAGATAGATAGATAGATAGATAGATAGATAGATAGATAGATAGATAGATAGATAGATAGATAGATAGATATGCAGGAAGGCAGGCAGGCAGACAAGCAAGCAGGCAGGCAGGCAGGCAGGCAGGCAGGCTGGCTGGCTGGCTGGCTGGCTGGCTGTCCGGCTAGATAGATAGATAGATAGATAGATAGATAGATAGATAGATAGATAGATAGATAGATAGATAGATAGATAGATAGATAGATAGATAGATAGATAGATAGATAGATAGATAGATAGATAGATAGATAGATAGATAGATAGATAGATAGATAGATAGATAGATAGATAGATAGATAGATAGATAGATAGATAGATAGATAGATAGATAGATAGATAGATAGATAGATAGATAGATAGATAGATAGATAGATAGATAGATAGATAGATAGATAGATAGATAGATAGATAGATAGATAGATAGATAGATAGATAGATAGATAGATAGATAGATAGATAGATAGATAGATAGATAGATAGATAGATAGATAGATAGATAGATAGATAGATAGATAGATAGATAGATAGATAGATAGATAGATAGATAGATAGATATGCAGGAAGGCAGGCAGGCAGACAAGCAAGCAGGCAGGCAGGCAGGCAGGCAGGCAGGCTGGCTGGCTGGCTGGCTGGCTGGCTGTCCGGCTAGATAGATAGATAGATAGATAGATAGATAGATAGATAGATAGATAGATAGATAGATAGATAGATAGATAGATAGATAGATAGATAGATAGATAGATAGATAGATAGATAGATAGATAGATAGATAGATAGATAGATAGATAGATAGATAGATAGATAGATAGATAGATAGATAGATAGATAGATAGATAGATAGATAGATAGATAGATAGATAGATAGATAGATAGATAGATAGATAGATAGATAGATAGATAGATAGATAGATAGATAGATAGATAGATAGATAGATAGATAGATAGATAGATAGATAGATAGATAGATAGATAGATAGATAGATAGATAGATAGATAGATAGATAGATAGATAGATAGATAGATAGATAGATAGATAGATAGATAGATAGATAGATAGATAGATAGATAGATAGATAGATAGATAGATAGATAGATAGATAGATAGATAGATAGATAGATAGATAGATAGATAGATAGATAGATAGATAGATAGATAGATAGATAGATAGATAGATAGATAGATAGATAGATATGCAGGAAGGCAGGCAGGCAGACAAGCAAGCAGGCAGGCAGGCAGGCAGGCAGGCAGGCTGGCTGGCTGGCTGGCTGGCTGGCTGGCTGTCCGGCTAGATAGATAGATAGATAGATAGATGGATGGATGGATGGATGGATGGATGGATGGATGGATGGATGGATGGATGGATGGATGGATGGATAGATAGATAGATAGATAGATAGATAGATAGATAGATAGATAGATAGATAGATAGATAGATAGATAGATAGATAGATAGATAGATAGATAGATAGATAGATAGATAGATAGATAGATAGATAGATAGATAGATAGATAGATAGATAGATAGATAGATAGATAGATAGATAGATAGATAGATAGATAGATAGATAGATAGATAGATAGATAGATAGATAGATAGATAGATAGATAGATAGATAGATATGCTGGAAGGCAGGCAGGCTGGCAGACAAGCAGGCAGGCTGGCTGGCTGGCTGGCTGGTTGGCTGGCTGGCTGTATGGCTAGATAGATAGATAGATAGATAGATAGATAGATAGATAGATAGATAGATAGATAGATAGATAGATAGATAGATAGATAGATAGATAGATAGATAGATAGATAGATAGATAGATAGATAGATAGATAGATAGATAGATAGATAGATAGATAGATAGATAGATAGATAGATAGATAGATAGATAGATAGATAGATAGATAGATAGATAGATAGATAGATAGATAGATAGATAGATAGATAGATAGATAGATAGATAGATAGATAGATAGATAGATAGATAGATAGATAGATAGATAGATAGATAGATAGATAGATAGATAGATAGATAGATAGATAGATAGATAGATAGATAGATAGATAGATAGATAGATAGATAGATAGATAGATAGATAGATAGATAGATAGATAGATAGATAGATAGATAGATATGCAGGAAGGCAGGCAGGCAGACAAGCAGGCAGGCAGGCAGGCAGGAAGGCTGGCAGGCTGGCTGGCTGGCTGGCTGGCTGGCTGTCCGGATAGATAGATAGATAGATAGATAGATAGATAGATAGATAGATAGATAGATAGATAGATAGATAGATAGATAGATAGATAGATAGATAGATAGATAGATAGATAGATAGATAGATAGATAGATAGATAGATAGATAGATAGATAGATAGATAGATAGATAGATAGATAGATAGATAGATAGATAGATAGATAGATAGATAGATAGATAGATAGATAGATAGATAGATAGATAGATAGATAGATAGATAGATAGATAGATAGATAGATAGATAGATAGATAGATAGATAGATAGATAGATAGATAGATAGATAGATAGATAGATAGATAGATAGATAGATAGATAGATAGATAGATAGATAGATAGATAGATAGATAGATAGATAGATAGATAGATAGATAGATATGCAGGAAGGCAGGCAGGCAGACAAGCAAGCAGGCAGGCAGGCAGGCAGGCAGGCAGGCTGGCTGTCCGGCTAGATAGATTAGATAGATAGATAGATAGATAGATAGATAGATAGATAGATAGATAGATAGATAGATAGATAGATAGATAGATAGATAGATAGATAGATAGATAGATAGATAGATAGATAGATAGATAGATAGATAGATAGATAGATAGATAGATAGATAGATAGATAGATAGATAGATATGCAGGAAGGCAGGCAGGCAGACAAGCAAGCAGGCAGGCAGGCAGGCTGGCTGGCTGGCTGGCTGGCTGGCTGTCCGGCTAGATAGATAGATAGATAGATAGATAGATAGATAGATAGATAGATAGATAGATAGATAGATAGATAGATAGATAGATAGATAGATAGATAGATAGATAGATAGATAGATAGATAGATAGATAGATAGATAGATAGATAGATAGATAGATAGATAGATAGATAGATAGATAGATAGATAGATAGATAGATAGATAGATAGATAGATAGATAGATAGATAGATAGATAGATAGATAGATAGATAGATAGATAGATAGATAGATAGATAGATAGATAGATAGATAGATAGATAGATAGATAGATAGATAGATAGATAGATAGATAGATAGATAGATAGATAGATAGATAGATAGATAGATAGATAGATAGATAGATAGATAGATAGATAGATAGATAGATAGATAGATAGATAGATAGATAGATAGATAGATAGATAGATAGATAGATAGATAGATAGATAGATAGATAGATAGATAGATAGATAGATAGATAGATAGATAGATAGATAGATAGATAGATAGATAGATAGATAGATAGATAGATAGATAGATAGATAGATAGATAGATAGATAGATAGATAGATAGATAGATAGATAGATAGATAGATAGATAGATAGATAGATAGATAGATAGATAGATAGATAGATAGATAGATAGATAGATAGATAGATAGATAGATAGATAGATAGATAGATAGATAGATAGATAGATAGATAGATAGATAGATAGATAGATAGATAGATAGATAGATAGATAGATAGATAGATAGATAGATAGATAGATAGATAGATAGATATGCAGGAAGGCAGGCAGGCAGACAAGCAAGCAGGCAGGCAGGCAGGCAGGCAGGCAGGCTGGCTGGCAGGCAGGCTGGCTGTCCGGCTAGATAGATTAGATAGATAGATAGATAGATAGATAGATAGATAGATAGATAGATAGATAGATAGATAGATAGATAGATAGATAGATAGATAGATAGATAGATAGATAGATAGATAGATAGATAGATAGATAGATAGATAGATAGATAGATAGATAGATAGATAGATAGATAGATAGATAGATATGCAGGAAGGCAGGCAGGCTGGCAGACAAGCAGGCAGGCAGGCAGGCAGGCAGGCAGGCTGGCTGTCCGGCTAGATAGATTAGATAGATAGATAGATAGATAGATAGATAGATAGATAGATAGATAGATAGATAGATAGATAGATAGATAGATAGATAGATAGATAGATAGATAGATAGATAGATAGATAGATAGATAGATAGATAGATAGATAGATATGCAGGAAGGCAGGCAGGCAGACAAGCAAGCAGGCAGGCAGGCAGGCAGGCAGGCAGGCTGGCTGGCTGGCTGGCTGGCTGGCTGTCCGGCTAGATAGATAGATAGATAGATAGATAGATAGATAGATAGATAGATAGATAGATAGATAGATAGATAGATAGATAGATAGATAGATAGATAGATAGATAGATAGATAGATAGATAGATAGATAGATAGATAGATAGATAGATAGATAGATAGATAGATAGATAGATAGATAGATAGATAGATAGATAGATAGATAGATAGATAGATAGATAGATAGATAGATAGATAGATAGATAGATAGATAGATAGATAGATAGATAGATAGATAGATAGATAGATAGATAGATAGATAGATAGATAGATAGATAGATAGATAGATAGATAGATAGATAGATAGATAGATAGATAGATAGATAGATAGATAGATAGATAGATAGATAGATAGATAGATAGATAGATAGATAGATAGATAGATAGATAGATAGATAGATAGATAGATAGATAGATAGATAGATAGATAGATAGATAGATAGATAGATAGATAGATAGATAGATAGATAGATAGATAGATAGATAGATAGATAGATAGATAGATAGATAGATAGATAGATAGATAGATAGATAGATAGATAGATAGATAGATAGATAGATAGATAGATAGATAGATAGATAGATAGATAGATAGATAGATAGATAGATAGATAGATAGATAGATAGATAGATAGATAGATAGATAGATAGATAGATAGATAGATAGATAGATAGATAGATAGATAGATAGATAGATAGATAGATAGATAGATAGATAGATAGATAGATAGATAGATAGATAGATAGATAGATAGATAGATAGATAGATATGCAGGAAGGCAGGCAGGCAGACAAGCAAGCAGGCAGGCAGGCAGGCAGGCAGGCAGGCTGGCTGTCCGGCTAGATAGATTAGATAGATAGATAGATAGATAGATAGATAGATAGATAGATAGATAGATAGATAGATAGATAGATAGATAGATAGATAGATAGATAGATAGATAGATAGATAGATAGATAGATAGATAGATATGCTGGAAGGCAGGCAGGCAGACAAGCAGGCAGGCAGGCAGGCAGGCTGGCTGGCTGGCTGGTTGGCTGGCTGGCTGGCTGTATGGCTAGATAGATAAATAGATAAATAGATAGATAGATAGATAGATAGATAGATAGATAGATAGATAGATAGATAGATAGATAGATAGATAGATAGATAGATAGATAGATAGATAGATAGATAGATAGATAGATAGATAGATAGATAGATAGATAGATAGATAGATATGCTGGAAGGCAGGCAGGCTGGCAGACAAGCAGGCAGGCTGGCTGGCTGGCTGGCTGGTTGGCTGGCTGGCTGTATGGCTAGATAGATAGATAGATAGATAGATAGATAGATAGATAGATAGATAGATAGATAGATAGATAGATAGATAGATAGATAGATAGATAGATAGATAGATAGATAGATAGATAGATAGATAGATAGATAGATAGATAGATAGATAGATAGATAGATAGATAGATAGATAGATAGATAGATAGATAGATAGATAGATAGATAGATAGATAGATAGATAGATAGATAGATAGATAGATAGATAGATAGATAGATAGATAGATAGATATGCAGGAAGGCAGGCAGGCAGACAAGCAGGCAGGCAGGCAGGCAGGCTGGCAGGCTGGCTGGCTGGCTGGCTGGCTGGCTGTCCGGCTAGATAGATAAATAGATAGATAGATAGATAGATAGATAGATAGATAGATAGATAGATAGATAGATAGATAGATAGATAGATAGATAGATAGATAGATAGATAGATAGATAGATAGATAGATAGATAGATAGATAGATAGATAGATAGATAGATAGATAGATAGATAGATAGATAGATAGATAGATAGATATGCTGGAAGGCAGATAGATAGATATGCTGGAAGGCAGGCAGGCTGGCAGACAAGCAGGCAGGCTGGCTGGCTGGCTGGCTGGTTGGCTGGCTGGCTGTATGGCTAGATAGATAGATAGATAGATAGATAGATAGATAGATAGATAGATAGATAGATAGATAGATAGATAGATAGATAGATAGATAGATAGATAGATAGATAGATAGATAGATAGATAGATAGATAGATAGATAGATAGATAGATAGATAGATAGATAGATAGATAGATAGATAGATAGATAGATAGATAGATAGATAGATAGATAGATAGATAGATAGATAGATAGATAGATAGATAGATAGATAGATAGATAGATAGATAGATAGATAGATAGATAGATAGATAGATAGATAGATAGATAGATAGATAGATAGATAGATAGATAGATAGATAGATAGATAGATAGATAGATAGATAGATAGATAGATAGATAGATAGATAGATAGATAGATAGATAGATAGATAGATAGATAGATAGATAGATAGATAGATAGATAGATAGATAGATAGATAGATAGATAGATAGATAGATAGATAGATAGATAGATAGATAGATAGATAGATAGATATGCAGGAAGGCAGGCAGGCAGACAAGCAGGCAGGCAGGCAGGCAGGCTGGCAGGCTGGCTGGCTGGCTGGCTGGCTGGCTGTCCGGCTAGATAGATAGATAGATAGATAGATAGATAGATAGATAGATAGATAGATAGATAGATAGATAGATAGATAGATAGATAGATAGATAGATAGATAGATAGATAGATAGATAGATAGATAGATAGATAGATAGATAGATAGATAGATAGATAGATAGATAGATAGATAGATAGATAGATAGATAGATAGATAGATAGATAGATAGATAGATAGATAGATAGATAGATAGATAGATAGATAGATAGATAGATAGATAGATAGATAGATAGATAGATAGATAGATAGATAGATAGATAGATAGATAGATAGATAGATAGATAGATAGATAGATAGATAGATAGATAGATAGATAGATAGATAGATAGATAGATAGATATGCTGGAAGGCAGGCAGGCTGGCAGACAAGCAGGCAGGCTGGCTGGCTGGCTGGCTGGTTGGCTGGCTGGCTGTATGGCTAGATAGATAGATAGATAGATAGATAGATAGATAGATAGATAGATAGATAGATAGATAGATAGATAGATAGATAGATAGATAGATAGATAGATAGATAGATAGATAGATAGATAGATAGATAGATAGATAGATAGATAGATAGATAGATAGATAGATAGATAGATAGATAGATAGATAGATAGATAGATAGATAGATAGATAGATAGATAGATAGATAGATAGATAGATAGATAGATAGATAGATAGATAGATAGATAGATAGATAGATAGATAGATAGATAGATAGATAGATAGATAGATAGATAGATAGATAGATAGATAGATAGATAGATAGATAGATAGATAGATAGATAGATAGATAGATAGATAGATAGATAGATAGATAGATAGATAGATAGATAGATAGATATGCAGGAAGGCAGGCAGGCAGACAAGCAGGCAGGCAGGCAGGCAGGCTGGCAGGCTGGCTGGCTGGCTGGCTGGCTGGCTGTCCGGCTAGATAGATAGATAGATAGATAGATAGATAGATAGATAGATAGATAGATAGATAGATAGATAGATAGATAGATAGATAGATAGATAGATAGATAGATAGATAGATAGATAGATAGATAGATAGATAGATAGATAGATAGATAGATAGATAGATGATAGATAGATAGATAGATAGATAGATAGATAGATAGATAGATAGATAGATAGATAGATAGATAGATAGATAGATAGATAGATAGATATGCAGGAAGGCAGGCAGGCAGACAAGCAGGCAGGCAGGCAGGCAGGCTGGCAGGCTGGCTGGCTGGCTGGCTGGCTGGCTGTCCGGCTAGATAGATAAATAGATAGATAGATAGATAGATAGATAGATAGATAGATAGATAGATAGATAGATAGATAGATAGATAGATAGATAGATAGATAGATAGATAGATAGATAGATAGATAGATAGATAGATAGATAGATAGATAGATAGATAGATAGATAGATAGATAGATAGATAGATAGATAGATAGATAGATATGCTGGAAGGCAGGCAGGCTGGCAGACAAGCAGGCAGGCTGGCTGGCTGGCTGGCTGGTTGGCTGGCTGGCTGTATGGCTAGATAGATAGATAGATAGATAGATAGATAGATAGATAGATAGATAGATAGATAGATAGATAGATAGATAGATAGATAGATAGATAGATAGATAGATAGATAGATAGATAGATAGATAGATAGATAGATAGATAGATAGATAGATAGATAGATAGATAGATAGATAGATAGATAGATAGATAGATAGATAGATAGATAGATAGATAGATAGATAGATAGATAGATAGATAGATAGATAGATAGATAGATAGATAGATAGATAGATAGATAGATAGATAGATAGATAGATAGATAGATAGATAGATAGATAGATAGATAGATAGATAGATAGATAGATAGATAGATAGATAGATAGATAGATAGATAGATAGATAGATAGATAGATAGATAGATAGATAGATAGATAGATAGATAGATAGATAGATAGATAGATAGATAGATAGATAGATAGATAGATAGATAGATAGATAGATAGATAGATAGATAGATATGCAGGAAGGCAGGCAGGCAGACAAGCAGGCAGGCAGGCAGGCAGGCTGGCAGGCTGGCTGGCTGGCTGGCTGGCTGGCTGTCCGGCTAGATAGATAGATAGATAGATAGATAGATAGATAGATAGATAGATAGATAGATAGATAGATAGATAGATAGATAGATAGATAGATAGATAGATAGATAGATAGATAGATAGATAGATAGATAGATAGATAGATAGATAGATAGATAGATAGATAGATAGATAGATAGATAGATAGATAGATAGATAGATAGATAGATAGATAGATAGATAGATAGATAGATAGATAGATAGATAGATAGATAGATAGATAGATAGATAGATAGATAGATAGATAGATAGATAGATAGATAGATAGATAGATAGATAGATAGATAGATAGATAGATAGATAGATAGATAGATAGATAGATAGATAGATATGCTGGAAGGCAGGCAGGCTGGCAGACAAGCAGGCAGGCTGGCTGGCTGGCTGGCTGGTTGGCTGGCTGGCTGTATGGCTAGATAGATAGATAGATAGATAGATAGATAGATAGATAGATAGATAGATAGATAGATAGATAGATAGATAGATAGATAGATAGATAGATAGATAGATAGATAGATAGATAGATAGATAGATAGATAGATAGATAGATAGATAGATAGATAGATAGATAGATAGATAGATAGATAGATAGATAGATAGATAGATAGATAGATAGATAGATAGATAGATAGATAGATAGATAGATAGATAGATAGATAGATAGATAGATAGATAGATAGATAGATAGATAGATAGATAGATAGATAGATAGATAGATAGATAGATAGATAGATAGATAGATAGATAGATAGATAGATAGATAGATAGATAGATAGATAGATAGATAGATAGATAGATAGATAGATAGATAGATAGATAGATAGATATGCAGGAAGGCAGGCAGGCAGACAAGCAGGCAGGCAGGCAGGCAGGCTGGCAGGCTGGCTGGCTGGCTGGCTGGCTGGCTGTCCGGCTAGATAGATAGATAGATAGATAGATAGATAGATAGATAGATAGATAGATAGATAGATAGATAGATAGATAGATAGATAGATAGATAGATAGATAGATAGATAGATAGATAGATAGATAGATAGATAGATAGATAGATAGATAGATAGATAGATAGATAGATAGATAGATAGATAGATAGATAGATAGATAGATAGATAGATAGATAGATAGATAGATAGATAGATAGATAGATAGATAGATAGATAGATAGATAGATAGATAGATAGATAGATAGATAGATAGATAGATAGATAGATAGATAGATAGATAGATAGATAGATAGATAGATAGATAGATAGATAGATAGATAGATAGATAGATAGATAGATAGATAGATAGATAGATAGATAGATAGATAGATAGATAGATAGATAGATAGATAGATAGATAGATAGATAGATAGATAGATAGATAGATAGATAGATAGATAGATAGATAGATAGATAGATAGATAGATAGATAGATAGATAGATAGATAGATAGATAGATAGATAGATAGATAGATAGATAGATAGATAGATAGATAGATAGATAGATAGATAGATAGATAGATAGATAGATAGATAGATAGATAGATAGATAGATAGATAGATAGATAGATAGATAGATAGATAGATAGATAGATAGATAGATAGATAGATAGATATGCAAGAAGGCAGGCAGGCAGACAAGCAAGCAGGCAGGCAGGCAGGCAGGCAGGCAGGCTGGCTGTCCGGCTAGATAGATAGATAGATAGATAGATAGATAGATAGATAGATAGATAGATAGATAGATAGATAGATAGATAGATAGATAGATAGATAGATAGATAGATAGATAGATAGATAGATAGATAGATAGATAGATAGATAGATAGATAGATAGATAGATAGATAGATAGATAGATAGATAGATAGATAGATAGATAGATAGATAGATAGATAGATAGATAGATAGATAGATAGATAGATAGATAGATAGATAGATAGATAGATAGATAGATAGATAGATAGATAGATAGATAGATAGATAGATAGATAGATAGATAGATAGATAGATAGATAGATAGATAGATAGATAGATAGATAGATAGATAGATAGATAGATAGATAGATAGATAGATAGATAGATAGATAGATAGATAGATAGATAGATAGATAGATAGATAGATAGATAGATAGATAGATAGATAGATAGATAGATAGATAGATAGATAGATAGATAGATAGATAGATAGATAGATAGATAGATAGATAGATAGATAGATAGATAGATAGATAGATAGATAGATAGATAGATAGATAGATAGATAGATAGATAGATAGATAGATAGATAGATAGATAGATAGATAGATAGATAGATAGATAGATAGATAGATAGATAGATAGATAGATAGATAGATAGATATGCAGGAAGGCAGGCAGGCAGACAAGCAAGCAGGCAGGCAGGCAGGCAGGCAGGCAGGCTGGCTGTCCGGCTAGATAGATTAGATAGATAGATAGATAGATAGATAGATAGATAGATAGATAGATAGATAGATAGATAGATAGATAGATAGATAGATAGATAGATAGATAGATAGATAGATAGATAGATAGATAGATAGATAGATAGATAGATAGATAGATAGATAGATAGATAGATATGCTGGAAGGCAGGCAGGCAGACAAGCAGGCAGGCAGGCAGGCTGGCTGGCTGGCTGGTTGGCTGGCTGGCTGGCTGTATGGCTAGATAGATAAATAGATAAATAGATAGATAGATAGATAGATAGATAGATAGATAGATAGATAGATAGATAGATAGATAGATAGATAGATAGATAGATAGATAGATAGATAGATAGATAGATAGATAGATAGATAGATAGATAGATAGATAGATAGATATGCTGGAAGGCAGGCAGGCTGGCAGACAAGCAGGCAGGCTGGCTGGCTGGCTGGCTGGTTGGCTGGCTGGCTGTATGGCTAGATAGATAGATAGATAGATAGATAGATAGATAGATAGATAGATAGATAGATAGATAGATAGATAGATAGATAGATAGATAGATAGATAGATAGATAGATAGATAGATAGATAGATAGATAGATAGATGATAGATAGATAGATAGATAGATAGATAGATAGATAGATAGATAGATAGATAGATAGATAGATAGATAGATAGATAGATAGATAGATAGATATGCAGGAAGGCAGGCAGGCAGACAAGCAGGCAGGCAGGCAGGCAGGCTGGCAGGCTGGCTGGCTGGCTGGCTGGCTGGCTGTCCGGCTAGATAGATAAATAGATAGATAGATAGATAGATAGATAGATAGATAGATAGATAGATAGATAGATAGATAGATAGATAGATAGATAGATAGATAGATAGATAGATAGATAGATAGATAGATAGATAGATAGATAGATAGATAGATAGATAGATAGATAGATAGATAGATAGATAGATAGATAGATAGATAGATAGATAGATAGATAGATAGATAGATAGATAGATAGATAGATAGATAGATAGATAGATAGATAGATAGATAGATAGATATGCTGGAAGGCAGGCAGGCTGGCAGACAAGCAGGCAGGCTGGCTGGCTGGCTGGCTGGTTGGCTGGCTGGCTGTATGGCTAGATAGATAGATAGATAGATAGATAGATAGATAGATAGATAGATAGATAGATAGATAGATAGATAGATAGATAGATAGATAGATAGATAGATAGATAGATAGATAGATAGATAGATAGATAGATAGATAGATAGATAGATAGATAGATAGATAGATAGATAGATAGATAGATAGATAGATAGATAGATAGATAGATAGATAGATAGATAGATAGATAGATAGATAGATAGATAGATAGATAGATAGATAGATAGATAGATAGATAGATAGATAGATAGATAGATAGATAGATAGATAGATAGATAGATAGATAGATAGATAGATAGATAGATAGATAGATAGATAGATAGATAGATAGATAGATAGATAGATAGATAGATAGATAGATAGATAGATAGATAGATAGATAGATAGATAGATAGATAGATAGATAGATAGATAGATAGATAGATAGATAGATAGATAGATAGATAGATAGATAGATAGATAGATAGATAGATAGATAGATAGATAGATAGATATGCAGTCCGGCTAGATAGATAGATAGATAGATAGATAGATAGATAGATAGATAGATAGATAGATAGATAGATAGATAGATAGATAGATAGATAGATAGATAGATAGATAGATAGATAGATAGATAGATAGATAGATAGATAGATAGATAGATAGATAGATAGATAGATAGATAGATAGATAGATAGATAGATAGATAGATAGATAGATAGATAGATAGATAGATAGATAGATAGATAGATAGATAGATAGATAGATAGATAGATAGATAGATAGATAGATAGATAGATAGATAGATAGATAGATAGATAGATAGATAGATAGATAGATAGATAGATAGATAGATAGATAGATAGATAGATAGATAGATAGATAGATAGATAGATAGATAGATAGATAGATAGATAGATAGATAGATAGATAGATAGATAGATAGATATGCTGGAAGGCAGGCAGGCTGGCAGACAAGCAGGCAGGCTGGCTGGCTGGCTGGCTGGTTGGCTGGCTGGCTGTATGGCTAGATAGATAGATAGATAGATAGATAGATAGATAGATAGATAGATAGATAGATAGATAGATAGATAGATAGATAGATAGATAGATAGATAGATAGATAGATAGATAGATAGATAGATAGATAGATAGATAGATAGATAGATAGATAGATAGATAGATAGATAGATAGATAGATAGATAGATAGATAGATAGATAGATAGATAGATAGATAGATAGATAGATAGATAGATAGATAGATAGATAGATAGATAGATAGATAGATAGATAGATAGATAGATAGATAGATAGATAGATAGATAGATATGCAGGAAGGCAGGCAGGCAGACAAGCAGGCAGGCAGGCAGGCAGGCTGGCAGGCTGGCTGGCTGGCTGGCTGGCTGGCTGTCCGGCTAGATAGATAGATAGATAGATAGATAGATAGATAGATAGATAGATAGATAGATAGATAGATAGATAGATAGATAGATAGATAGATAGATAGATAGATAGATAGATAGATAGATAGATAGATAGATAGATAGATAGATAGATAGATAGATAGATAGATAGATAGATAGATAGATAGATAGATAGATAGATAGATAGATAGATAGATAGATAGATAGATAGATAGATAGATAGATAGATAGATAGATAGATAGATAGATAGATAGATAGATAGATAGATAGATAGATAGATAGATAGATAGATAGATAGATAGATAGATAGATAGATAGATAGATAGATAGATAGATAGATAGATAGATAGATAGATAGATAGATAGATAGATAGATAGATAGATAGATAGATAGATAGATAGATAGATAGATAGATAGATAGATAGATAGATAGATAGATAGATAGATAGATAGATAGATAGATAGATAGATAGATAGATAGATAGATAGATAGATAGATAGATAGATAGATATGCTGGAAGGCAGGCAGGCTGGCAGACAAGCAGGCAGGCTGGCTGGCTGGCTGGCTGGTTGGCTGGCTGGCTGTATGGCTAGATAGATAGATAGATAGATAGATAGATAGATAGATAGATAGATAGATAGATAGATAGATAGATAGATAGATAGATAGATAGATAGATAGATAGATAGATAGATAGATAGATAGATAGATAGATAGATAGATAGATAGATAGATAGATAGATAGATAGATAGATAGATAGATAGATAGATAGATAGATAGATAGATAGATAGATAGATAGATAGATAGATAGATAGATAGATAGATAGATAGATAGATAGATAGATAGATAGATAGATAGATAGATAGATAGATAGATAGATAGATAGATAGATAGATAGATAGATAGATAGATAGATAGATAGATAGATAGATAGATAGATAGATAGATAGATAGATAGATAGATAGATAGATAGATATGCAGGAAGGCAGGCAGGCAGACAAGCAGGCAGGCAGGCAGGCAGGCTGGCAGGCTGGCTGGCTGGCTGGCTGGCTGGCTGTCCGGCTAGATAGATAGATAGATAGATAGATAGATAGATAGATAGATAGATAGATAGATAGATAGATAGATAGATAGATAGATAGATAGATAGATAGATAGATAGATAGATAGATAGATAGATAGATAGATAGATAGATAGATAGATAGATAGATAGATAGATAGATAGATAGATAGATAGATAGATAGATAGATAGATAGATAGATAGATAGATAGATAGATAGATAGATAGATAGATAGATAGATAGATAGATAGATAGATAGATAGATAGATAGATAGATAGATAGATAGATAGATAGATAGATAGATAGATAGATAGATAGATAGATAGATAGATAGATAGATAGATAGATAGATAGATAGATAGATAGATAGATAGATAGATAGATAGATAGATAGATAGATAGATATGCAAGAAGGCAGGCAGGCTGGCAGACAAGCAGGCAGGCTGGCTGGCTGGCTGGCTGGTTGGCTGGCTGGCTGTATGGCTAGATAGATAGATAGATAGATAGATAGATAGATAGATAGATAGATAGATAGATAGATAGATAGATAGATAGATAGATAGATAGATAGATAGATAGATAGATAGATAGATAGATAGATAGATAGATAGATAGATAGATAGATAGATAGATAGATAGATAGATAGATAGATAGATAGATAGATAGATAGATAGATAGATAGATAGATAGATAGATAGATAGATAGATAGATAGATAGATAGATAGATAGATAGATAGATAGATAGATAGATAGATAGATAGATAGATAGATAGATAGATAGATAGATAGATAGATAGATAGATAGATAGATAGATAGATAGATAGATAGATAGATAGATAGATAGATAGATAGATAGATAGATAGATAGATAGATAGATAGATAGATAGATAGATAGATAGATAGATAGATAGATAGATAGATAGATAGATATGCAGGAAGGCAGGCAGGCAGACAAGCAGGCAGGCAGGCAGGCAGGCTGGCAGGCTGGCTGGCTGGCTGGCTGGCTGGCTGTCCGGCTAGATAGATAGATAGATAGATAGATAGATAGATAGATAGATAGATAGATAGATAGATAGATAGATAGATAGATAGATAGATAGATAGATAGATAGATAGATAGATAGATAGATAGATAGATAGATAGATAGATAGATAGATAGATAGATAGATAGATAGATAGATAGATAGATAGATAGATAGATAGATAGATAGATAGATAGATAGATAGATAGATAGATAGATAGATAGATAGATAGATAGATAGATAGATAGATAGATAGATAGATAGATAGATAGATAGATAGATAGATAGATAGATAGATAGATAGATAGATAGATAGATATGCTGGAAGGCAGGCAGGCTGGCAGACAAGCAGGCAGGCTGGCTGGCTGGCTGGCTGGTTGGCTGGCTGGCTGTATGGCTAGATAGATAGATAGATAGATAGATAGATAGATAGATAGATAGATAGATAGATAGATAGATAGATAGATAGATAGATAGATAGATAGATAGATAGATAGATAGATAGATAGATAGATAGATAGATAGATAGATAGATAGATAGATAGATAGATAGATAGATAGATAGATAGATAGATAGATAGATAGATAGATAGATAGATAGATAGATAGATAGATAGATAGATAGATAGATAGATAGATAGATAGATAGATAGATAGATAGATAGATAGATAGATAGATAGATAGATAGATAGATATGCAGGAAGGCAGGCAGGCAGACAAGCAGGCAGGCAGGCAGGCAGGCTGGCAGGCTGGCTGGCTGGCTGGCTGGCTGGCTGTCCGGCTAGATAGATAGATAGATAGATAGATAGATAGATAGATAGATAGATAGATAGATAGATAGATAGATAGATAGATAGATAGATAGATAGATAGATAGATAGATAGATAGATAGATAGATAGATAGATAGATAGATAGATAGATAGATAGATAGATAGATAGATAGATAGATAGATAGATAGATAGATAGATAGATAGATAGATAGATAGATAGATAGATAGATAGATAGATAGATAGATAGATAGATAGATAGATAGATAGATAGATAGATAGATAGATAGATAGATAGATAGATAGATAGATAGATAGATAGATAGATAGATAGATAGATAGATAGATAGATAGATAGATAGATAGATAGATAGATAGATAGATAGATAGATAGATAGATATGCAAGAAGGCAGGCAGGCTGGCAGACAAGCAGGCAGGCTGGCTGGCTGGCTGGCTGGTTGGCTGGCTGGCTGTATGGCTAGATAGATAGATAGATAGATAGATA
This sequence comes from Rhabdophis nuchalis, assembly GCA_039707465.1. Classification (NCBI taxonomy): domain Eukaryota; kingdom Metazoa; phylum Chordata; class Lepidosauria; order Squamata; family Natricidae; genus Rhabdophis; species Rhabdophis nuchalis. The sequence goes on along the minus strand of JBDLLF010000053.1, from coordinate 117,918 downwards.
GATAGATAGATAGATAGATAGATAGATAGATAGATAGATAGATAGATAGATAGATAGATAGATAGATAGATAGATAGATAGATAGATAGATAGATAGATAGATAGATAGATAGATAGATAGATAGATAGATAGATAGATAGATAGATAGATAGATAGATAGATAGATAGATAGATAGATAGATAGATAGATAGATAGATAGATAGATAGATAGATAGATAGATAGATAGATAGATAGATAGATAGATAGATAGATAGATAGATAGATAGATAGATAGATAGATAGATAGATAGATAGATAAATAAATAGATAGATAGATAGATAGATAGATAGATATGCTGGAAGGCAGGCAGGCAGACAAGCAGGCAGGCAGGCAGGCTGGCTGGCTGGCTGGTTGGCTGGCTGGCTGGCTGTATGGCTAGATAGATAAATAGATATAGATAGATAGATAGATAGATAGATAGATAGATAGATAGATAGATAGATAGATAGATAGATAGATAGATAGATAGATAGATAGATAGATAGATAGATAGATAGATAGATAGATAGATAGATAGATAGATAGATAGATAGATAGATAGATAGATAGATAGATAGATAGATAGATAGATAGATAGATAGATAGATAGATAGATAGATAGATAGATAGATAGATAGATAGATAGATATGCTGGAAGGCAGGCAGGCTGGCAGACAAGCAGGCAGGCTGGCTGGCTGGCTGGCTGGTTGGCTGGCTGGCTGTATGGCTAGATAGATAGATAGATAGATAGATAGATAGATAGATAGATAGATAGATAGATAGATAGATAGATAGATAGATAGATAGATAGATAGATAGATAGATAGATAGATAGATAGATAGATAGATAGATAGATAGATAGATAGATAGATAGATAGATAGATAGATAGATAGATAGATAGATAGATAGATAGATAGATAGATAGATAGATAGATAGATAGATAGATAGATAGATAGATAGATAGATAGATAGATAGATAGATAGATAGATAGATAGATAGATAGATAGATAGATAGATAGATAGATAGATAGATAGATAGATAGATAGATAGATAGATAGATAGATAGATAGATAGATAGATAGATAGATAGATAGATAGATAGATAGATAGATAGATAGATAGATAGATAGATAGATAGATAGATAGATAGATAGATAGATAGATAGATAGATAGATAGATAGATAGATAGATAGATAGATAGATAGATAGATAGATAGATAGATATGCAGGAAGGCAGGCAGGCAGACAAGCAGGCAGGCAGGCAGGCAGGCTGGCAGGCTGGCTGGCTGGCTGGCTGGCTGGCTGTCCGGCTAGATAGATAGATAGATAGATAGATAGATAGATAGATAGATAGATAGATAGATAGATAGATAGATAGATAGATAGATAGATAGATAGATAGATAGATAGATAGATAGATAGATAGATAGATAGATAGATAGATAGATAGATAGATAGATAGATAGATAGATAGATAGATAGATAGATAGATAGATAGATAGATAGATAGATAGATAGATAGATAGATAGATAGATAGATAGATAGATAGATAGATAGATAGATAGATAGATAGATAGATAGATAGATAGATAGATAGATAGATAGATAGATAGATAGATAGATAGATAGATAGATAGATAGATAGATAGATAGATAGATAGATAGATAGATAGATAGATAGATAGATAGATAGATAGATAGATAGATAGATAGATAGATAGATAGATAGATAGATAGATAGATAGATAGATATGCAAGAAGGCAGGCAGGCAGACAAGCAAGCAGGCAGGCTGGCTGGCTGGCTGGCTGGTTGGCTGGCTGGCTGTATGGCTAGATAGATAGATAGATAGATAGATAGATAGATAGATAGATAGATAGATAGATAGATAGATAGATAGATAGATAGATAGATAGATAGATAGATAGATAGATAGATAGATAGATAGATAGATAGATAGATAGATAGATAGATAGATAGATAGATAGATAGATAGATAGATAGATAGATAGATAGATAGATAGATAGATAGATAGATAGATAGATAGATAGATAGATAGATAGATAGATAGATAGATAGATAGATAGATAGATAGATAGATAGATAGATAGATAGATAGATAGATAGATAGATAGATAGATAGATAGATAGATAGATAGATAGATAGATAGATAGATAGATAGATAGATAGATAGATATGCAGGAAGGCAGGCAGGCAGACAAGCAGGCAGGCAGGCAGGCAGGCTGGCAGGCTGGCTGGCTGGCTGGCTGGCTGGCTGTCCGGCTAGATAGATAGATAGATAGATAGATAGATAGATAGATAGATAGATAGATAGATAGATAGATAGATAGATAGATAGATAGATAGATAGATAGATAGATAGATAGATAGATAGATAGATAGATAGATAGATAGATAGATAGATAGATAGATAGATAGATAGATAGATAGATAGATAGATAGATAGATAGATAGATAGATAGATAGATAGATAGATAGATAGATAGATAGATAGATAGATAGATAGATAGATAGATAGATAGATAGATAGATAGATAGATAGATAGATAGATAGATAGATAGATAGATAGATAGATAGATAGATAGATAGATAGATAGATAGATAGATAGATAGATAGATAGATAGATAGATAGATAGATAGATAGATAGATAGATAGATAGATAGATAGATAGATAGATAGATAGATAGATAGATAGATAGATAGATAGATAGATAGATAGATAGATAGATAGATAGATAGATAGATAGATAGATAGATAGATAGATAGATAGATAGATAGATAGATAGATAGATAGATAGATAGATAGATAGATAGATAGATAGATAGATAGATAGATAGATAGATAGATAGATAGATAGATAGATAGATAGATAGATAGATAGATAGATAGATAGATAGATAGATAGATAGATAGATAGATAGATAGATAGATAGATAGATAGATAGATAGATAGATAGATAGATAGATAGATAGATAGATAGATAGATAGATAGATAGATAGATAGATAGATAGATAGATAGATAGATAGATAGATAGATAGATAGATAGATAGATAGATAGATAGATAGATAGATAGATAGATAGATAGATAGATAGATAGATAGATAGATAGATAGATAGATAGATAGATAGATAGATAGATAGATAGATAGATAGATAGATAGATAGATATGCAAGAAGGCAGGCAGGCAGACAAGCAAGCAGGCAGGCAGGCAGGCAGGCAGGCAGGCTGGCTGTCCGGCTAGATAGATAGATAGATAGATAGATAGATAGATAGATAGATAGATAGATAGATAGATAGATAGATAGATAGATAGATAGATAGATAGATAGATAGATAGATAGATAGATAGATAGATAGATAGATAGATAGATAGATAGATAGATAGATAGATAGATAGATAGATAGATAGATAGATAGATAGATAGATAGATAGATAGATAGATAGATAGATAGATAGATAGATAGATAGATAGATAGATAGATAGATAGATAGATAGATAGATAGATAGATAGATAGATAGATAGATAGATAGATAGATAGATAGATAGATAGATAGATAGATAGATAGATAGATAGATAGATAGATAGATAGATAGATAGATAGATAGATAGATAGATAGATAGATAGATAGATAGATAGATAGATAGATAGATAGATAGATAGATAGATAGATAGATAGATAGATAGATAGATAGATAGATAGATAGATAGATAGATAGATAGATAGATAGATAGATAGATAGATAGATAGATAGATAGATAGATAGATAGATAGATAGATAGATAGATAGATAGATAGATAGATAGATAGATAGATAGATAGATAGATAGATAGATAGATAGATAGATAGATAGATAGATAGATAGATAGATAGATAGATAGATAGATAGATAGATAGATAGATAGATAGATAGATAGATAGATAGATAGATAGATAGATAGATAGATAGATAGATAGATAGATAGATAGATAGATAGATAGATAGATAGATAGATAGATAGATAGATAGATAGATAGATAGATAGATAGATAGATAGATAGATAGATAGATAGATAGATAGATAGATATGCAGGAAGGCAGGCAGGCAGACAAGCAAGCAGGCAGGCAGGCAGGCAGGCTGGCTGTCCGGCTAGATAGATTAGATAGATAGATAGATAGATAGATAGATAGATAGATAGATAGATAGATAGATAGATAGATAGATAGATAGATAGATAGATAGATAGATAGATAGATAGATAGATAGATAGATAGATAGATAGATAGATAGATATGCAGGAAGGCAGGCAGGCAGACAAGCAAGCAGGCAGGCAGGCAGGCAGGCTGGCTGGCTGGCTGGCTGGCTGGCTGTCCGGCTAGATAGATAGATAGATAGATAGATAGATAGATAGATAGATAGATAGATAGATAGATAGATAGATAGATAGATAGATAGATAGATAGATAGATAGATAGATAGATAGATAGATAGATAGATAGATAGATAGATAGATAGATAGATAGATAGATAGATAGATAGATAGATAGATAGATAGATAGATAGATAGATAGATAGATAGATAGATAGATAGATAGATAGATAGATAGATAGATAGATAGATAGATAGATAGATAGATAGATAGATAGATAGATAGATAGATAGATAGATAGATAGATAGATAGATAGATAGATAGATAGATAGATAGATAGATAGATAGATAGATAGATAGATAGATAGATAGATAGATAGATAGATAGATAGATAGATAGATAGATAGATAGATAGATAGATAGATAGATAGATAGATAGATAGATAGATAGATAGATAGATAGATAGATAGATAGATAGATAGATAGATAGATAGATAGATAGATAGATAGATAGATAGATAGATAGATAGATAGATAGATAGATAGATAGATAGATAGATAGATAGATAGATAGATAGATAGATAGATAGATAGATAGATAGATAGATAGATAGATAGATAGATAGATAGATAGATAGATAGATAGATAGATAGATAGATAGATAGATAGATAGATAGATAGATAGATAGATAGATAGATAGATAGATAGATAGATAGATAGATAGATAGATAGATAGATAGATAGATAGATAGATAGATAGATAGATAGATAGATAGATAGATAGATAGATAGATAGATAGATAGATAGATAGATAGATAGATATGCTGGAAGGCAGGCAGGCTGGCAGACAAGCAGGCAGGCTGGCTGGCTGGCTGGCTGGTTGGCTGGCTGGCTGTATGGCTAGATAGATAGATAGATAGATAGATAGATAGATAGATAGATAGATAGATAGATAGATAGATAGATAGATAGATAGATAGATAGATAGATAGATAGATAGATAGATAGATAGATAGATAGATAGATAGATAGATAGATAGATAGATAGATAGATAGATAGATAGATAGATAGATAGATAGATAGATAGATAGATAGATAGATAGATAGATAGATAGATAGATAGATAGATAGATAGATAGATAGATAGATAGATAGATAGATAGATAGATAGATAGATAGATAGATAGATAGATAGATAGATAGATAGATAGATAGATAGATAGATAGATAGATAGATAGATAGATAGATAGATAGATAGATAGATAGATAGATAGATAGATAGATAGATAGATAGATAGATAGATAGATAGATAGATAGATAGATAGATAGATAGATAGATAGATAGATAGATAGATAGATAGATAGATAGATAGATAGATAGATATGCAGGAAGGCAGGCAGGCAGACAAGCAGGCAGGCAGGCAGGCAGGCTGGCAGGCTGGCTGGCTGGCTGGCTGGCTGGCTGTCCGGCTAGATAGATAGATAGATAGATAGATAGATAGATAGATAGATAGATAGATAGATAGATAGATAGATAGATAGATAGATAGATAGATAGATAGATAGATAGATAGATAGATAGATAGATAGATAGATAGATAGATAGATAGATAGATAGATAGATAGATAGATAGATAGATAGATAGATAGATAGATAGATAGATAGATAGATAGATAGATAGATAGATAGATAGATAGATAGATAGATAGATAGATAGATAGATAGATAGATAGATAGATAGATAGATAGATAGATAGATAGATAGATAGATAGATAGATAGATAGATAGATAGATATGCTGGAAGGCAGGCAGGCTGGCAGACAAGCAGGCAGGCTGGCTGGCTGGCTGGCTGGTTGGCTGGCTGGCTGTATGGCTAGATAGATAGATAGATAGATAGATAGATAGATAGATAGATAGATAGATAGATAGATAGATAGATAGATAGATAGATAGATAGATAGATAGATAGATAGATAGATAGATAGATAGATAGATAGATAGATAGATAGATAGATAGATAGATAGATAGATAGATAGATAGATAGATAGATAGATAGATAGATAGATAGATAGATAGATAGATAGATAGATAGATAGATAGATAGATAGATAGATAGATAGATAGATAGATAGATAGATAGATAGATAGATAGATAGATAGATAGATAGATAGATAGATAGATAGATAGATAGATATGCTGGAAGGCAGGCAGGCAGACAAGCAGGCAGGCAGGCAGGCTGGCTGGCTGGCTGGTTGGCTGGCTGGCTGGCTGTATGGCTAGATAGATAAATAGATAAATAGATAGATAGATAGATAGATAGATAGATAGATAGATAGATAGATAGATAGATAGATAGATAGATAGATAGATAGATAGATAGATAGATAGATAGATAGATAGATAGATAGATAGATAGATAGATAGATAGATAGATAGATAGATAGATAGATAGATAGATAGATAGATAGATATGCTGGAAGGCAGGCAGGCTGGCAGACAAGCAGGCAGGCTGGCTGGCTGGCTGGCTGGTTGGCTGGCTGGCTGTATGGCTAGATAGATAGATAGATAGATAGATAGATAGATAGATAGATAGATAGATAGATAGATAGATAGATAGATAGATAGATAGATAGATAGATAGATAGATAGATAGATAGATAGATAGATAGATAGATAGATAGATAGATAGATAGATAGATAGATAGATAGATAGATAGATAGATAGATAGATAGATAGATAGATAGATAGATAGATAGATAGATAGATAGATAGATAGATAGATAGATAGATAGATAGATAGATAGATAGATAAATAGATAGATAGATAGATAGATAGATATGCTGGAAGGCAGGCAGGCAGACAAGCAGGCAGGCAGGCAGGCTGGCTGGCTGGCTGGTTGGCTGGCTGGCTGGCTGTATGGCTAGATAGATAAATAGATAAATAGATAGATAGATAGATAGATAGATAGATAGATAGATAGATAGATAGATAGATAGATAGATAGATAGATAGATAGATAGATAGATAGATAGATAGATAGATAGATAGATAGATAGATAGATAGATAGATAGATAGATAGATAGATAGATAGATAGATAGATAGATAGATAGATAGATAGATAGATAGATAGATAGATAGATAGATATGCTGGAAGGCAGGCAGGCTGGCAGACAAGCAGGCAGGCTGGCTGGCTGGCTGGCTGGTTGGCTGGCTGGCTGTATGGCTAGATAGATAGATAGATAGATAGATAGATAGATAGATAGATAGATAGATAGATAGATAGATAGATAGATAGATAGATAGATAGATAGATAGATAGATAGATAGATAGATAGATAGATAGATAGATAGATAGATAGATAGATAGATAGATAGATAGATAGATAGATAGATAGATAGATAGATAGATAGATAGATAGATAGATAGATAGATAGATAGATAGATAGATAGATAGATAGATAGATAGATAGATAGATAGATAGATAGATAGATAGATAGATAGATAGATAGATAGATAGATAGATAGATAGATAGATAGATAGATAGATAGATAGATAGATAGATAGATAGATAGATAGATAGATAGATAGATAGATAGATAGATAGATAGATAGATAGATAGATAGATAGATAGATAGATAGATAGATAGATAGATAGATAAATAGATAGATAGATAGATAGATAGATATGCTGGAAGGCAGGCAGGCAGACAAGCAGGCAGGCAGGCAGGCTGGCTGGCTGGCTGGTTGGCTGGCTGGCTGGCTGTATGGCTAGATAGATAAATAGATAAATAGATAGATAGATAGATAGATAGATAGATAGATAGATAGATAGATAGATAGATAGATAGATAGATAGATAGATAGATAGATAGATAGATAGATAGATAGATAGATAGATAGATAGATAGATAGATAGATAGATAGATAGATAGATAGATAGATAGATAGATAGATAGATAGATAGATAGATAGATAGATAGATAGATATGCTGGAAGGCAGGCAGGCTGGCAGACAAGCAGGCAGGCTGGCTGGCTGGCTGGCTGGTTGGCTGGCTGGCTGTATGGCTAGATAGATAGATAGATAGATAGATAGATAGATAGATAGATAGATAGATAGATAGATAGATAGATAGATAGATAGATAGATAGATAGATAGATAGATAGATAGATAGATAGATAGATAGATAGATAGATAGATAGATAGATAGATAGATAGATAGATAGATAGATAGATAGATAGATAGATAGATAGATAGATAGATAGATAGATAGATAGATAGATAGATAGATAGATAGATAGATAGATAGATAGATAGATAGATAGATAGATAGATAGATAGATAGATAGATAGATAGATAGATAGATAGATAGATAGATAGATAGATAGATAGATAGATAGATAGATAGATAGATAGATAGATAGATAGATAAATAGATAGATAGATAGATAGATAGATAGATATGCTGGAAGGCAGGCAGGCAGACAAGCAGGCAGGCAGGCAGGCTGGCTGGCTGGCTGGTTGGCTGGCTGGCTGGCTGTATGGCTAGATAGATAAATAGATAAATAGATAGATAGATAGATAGATAGATAGATAGATAGATAGATAGATAGATAGATAGATAGATAGATAGATAGATAGATAGATAGATAGATAGATAGATAGATAGATAGATAGATAGATAGATAGATAGATAGATAGATAGATAGATAGATAGATAGATAGATAGATAGATAGATAGATATGCTGGAAGGCAGGCAGGCTGGCAGACAAGCAGGCAGGCTGGCTGGCTGGCTGGCTGGTTGGCTGGCTGGCTGTATGGCTAGATAGATAGATAGATAGATAGATAGATAGATAGATAGATAGATAGATAGATAGATAGATAGATAGATAGATAGATAGATAGATAGATAGATAGATAGATAGATAGATAGATAGATAGATAGATAGATAGATAGATAGATAGATAGATAGATAGATAGATAGATAGATAGATAGATAGATAGATAGATAGATAGATAGATAGATAGATAGATAGATAGATAGATAGATAGATAGATAGATAGATAGATAGATAGATAGATAGATAGATAGATAGATAGATAGATAGATAGATAGATAGATAGATAGATAGATAGATAGATAGATAGATAGATAGATAGATAGATAGATAGATAGATAGATAGATAGATAGATAGATAGATAGATAGATAGATAGATAGATAGATAGATAGATAGATAGATAGATAGATAGATAGATAGATATGCAGGAAGGCAGGCAGGCAGACAAGCAGGCAGGCAGGCAGGCAGGCTGGCAGGCTGGCTGGCTGGCTGGCTGGCTGGCTGTCCGGCTAGATAGATAGATAGATAGATAGATAGATAGATAGATAGATAGATAGATAGATAGATAGATAGATAGATAGATAGATAGATAGATAGATAGATAGATAGATAGATAGATAGATAGATAGATAGATAGATAGATAGATAGATAGATAGATAGATAGATAGATAGATAGATAGATAGATAGATAGATAGATAGATAGATAGATAGATAGATAGATAGATAGATAGATAGATAGATAGATAGATAGATAGATAGATAGATAGATAGATAGATAGATAGATAGATAGATAGATAGATAGATAGATAGATAGATAGATAGATAGATAGATAGATAGATAGATAGATAGATAGATAGATAGATAGATAGATATGCTGGAAGGCAGGCAGGCTGGCAGACAAGCAGGCAGGCTGGCTGGCTGGCTGGCTGGTTGGCTGGCTGGCTGTATGGCTAGATAGATAGATAGATAGATAGATAGATAGATAGATAGATAGATAGATAGATAGATAGATAGATAGATAGATAGATAGATAGATAGATAGATAGATAGATAGATAGATAGATAGATAGATAGATAGATAGATAGATAGATAGATAGATAGATAGATAGATAGATAGATAGATAGATAGATAGATAGATAGATAGATAGATAGATAGATAGATAGATAGATAGATAGATAGATAGATAGATAGATAGATAGATAGATAGATAGATAGATAGATAGATAGATAGATAGATAAATAGATAGATAGATAGATAGATAGATAGATATGCTGGAAGGCAGGCAGGCAGACAAGCAGGCAGGCAGGCAGGCTGGCTGGCTGGCTGGTTGGCTGGCTGGCTGGCTGTATGGCTAGATAGATAAATAGATAAATAGATAGATAGATAGATAGATAGATAGATAGATAGATAGATAGATAGATAGATAGATAGATAGATAGATAGATAGATAGATAGATAGATAGATAGATAGATAGATAGATAGATAGATAGATAGATAGATAGATAGATAGATAGATAGATAGATAGATAGATAGATATGCTGGAAGGCAGGCAGGCTGGCAGACAAGCAGGCAGGCTGGCTGGCTGACTGGCTGGTTGGCTGGCTGGCTGTATGGCTAGATAGATAGATAGATAGATAGATAGATAGATAGATAGATAGATAGATAGATAGATAGATAGATAGATAGATAGATAGATAGATAGATAGATAGATAGATAGATAGATAGATAGATAGATAGATAGATGATAGATAGATAGATAGATAGATAGATAGATAGATAGATAGATAGATAGATAGATAGATAGATAGATAGATAGATAGATAGATATGCAGGAAGGCATGCAGGCAGACAAGCAGGCAGGCAGGCAGGCAGGCTGGCAGGCTGGCTGGCTGGCTGGCTGGCTGGCTGTCCGGCTAGATAGATAAATAGATAGATAGATAGATAGATAGATAGATAGATAGATAGATAGATAGATAGATAGATAGATAGATAGATAGATAGATAGATAGATAGATAGATAGATAGATAGATAGATAGATAGATAGATAGATAGATAGATAGATAGATAGATAGATAGATAGATAGATAGATAGATAGATAGATAGATAGATAGATAGATAGATAGATATGCTGGAAGGCAGGCAGGCTGGCAGACAAGCAGGCAGGCTGGCTGGCTGGCTGGCTGGTTGGCTGGCTGGCTGTATGGCTAGATAGATAGATAGATAGATAGATAGATAGATAGATAGATAGATAGATAGATAGATAGATAGATAGATAGATAGATAGATAGATAGATAGATAGATAGATAGATAGATAGATAGATAGATAGATAGATAGATAGATAGATAGATAGATAGATAGATAGATAGATAGATAGATAGATAGATAGATAGATAGATAGATAGATAGATAGATAGATAGATAGATAGATAGATAGATAGATAGATAGATAGATAGATAGATAGATAGATAGATAGATAGATAGATAGATAGATAGATAGATAGATAGATAGATAGATAGATAGATAGATAGATAGATAGATAGATAGATAGATAGATATGCAGGAAGGCAGGCAGGCAGACAAGCAGGCAGGCAGGCAGGCAGGCTGGCAGGCTGGCTGGCTGGCTGGCTGGCTGGCTGTCCGGCTAGATAGATAAATAGATAGATAGATAGATAGATAGATAGATAGATAGATAGATAGATAGATAGATAGATAGATAGATAGATAGATAGATAGATAGATAGATAGATAGATAGATAGATAGATAGATAGATAGATAGATAGATAGATAGATAGATAGATAGATAGATAGATAGATAGATAGATAGATAGATAGATAGATAGATAGATAGATAGATAGATAGATAGATAGATAGATAGATAGATAGATAGATATGCTGGAAGGCAGGCAGGCTGGCAGACAAGCAGGCAGGCTGGCTGGCTGGCTGGCTGGTTGGCTGGCTGGCTGTATGGCTAGATAGATAGATAGATAGATAGATAGATAGATAGATAGATAGATAGATAGATAGATAGATAGATAGATAGATAGATAGATAGATAGATAGATAGATAGATAGATAGATAGATAGATAGATAGATAGATAGATAGATAGATAGATAGATAGATAGATAGATAGATAGATAGATAGATAGATAGATAGATAGATAGATAGATAGATAGATAGATAGATAGATAGATAGATAGATAGATAGATAGATAGATAGATAGATAGATAGATAGATAGATAGATAGATAGATAGATAGATAGATAGATAGATAGATAGATAGATAGATAGATAGATAGATAGATAGATAGATAGATAGATAGATAGATAGATAGATAGATAGATAGATAGATAGATAGATAGATAGATAGATAGATAGATAGATAGATAGATAGATAGATAGATAGATAGATAGATATGCAGGAAGGCAGGCAGGCAGACAAGCAGGCAGGCAGGCAGGCAGGCTGGCAGGCTGGCTGGCTGGCTGGCTGGCTGGCTGTCCGGCTAGATAGATAGATAGATAGATAGATAGATAGATAGATAGATAGATAGATAGATAGATAGATAGATAGATAGATAGATAGATAGATAGATAGATAGATAGATAGATAGATAGATAGATAGATAGATAGATAGATAGATAGATAGATAGATAGATAGATAGATAGATAGATAGATAGATAGATAGATAGATAGATAGATAGATAGATAGATAGATAGATAGATAGATAGATAGATAGATAGATAGATAGATAGATAGATAGATAGATAGATAGATAGATAGATAGATAGATAGATAGATAGATAGATAGATAGATAGATAGATAGATAGATAGATATGCTGGAAGGCAGGCAGGCTGGCAGACAAGCAGGCAGGCTGGCTGGCTGGCTGGCTGGTTGGCTGGCTGGCTGTATGGCTAGATAGATAGATAGATAGATAGATAGATAGATAGATAGATAGATAGATAGATAGATAGATAGATAGATAGATAGATAGATAGATAGATAGATAGATAGATAGATAGATAGATAGATAGATAGATAGATAGATAGATAGATAGATAGATAGATAGATAGATAGATAGATAGATAGATAGATAGATAGATAGATAGATAGATAGATAGATAGATAGATAGATAGATAGATAGATAGATAGATAGATAGATAGATAGATAGATAGATAGATAGATAAATAGATAGATAGATAGATAGATAGATATGCTGGAAGGCAGGCAGGCAGACAAGCAGGCAGGCAGGCAGGCTGGCTGGCTGGCTGGTTGGCTGGCTGGCTGGCTGTATGGCTAGATAGATAAATAGATAAATAGATAGATAGATAGATAGATAGATAGATAGATAGATAGATAGATAGATAGATAGATAGATAGATAGATAGATAGATAGATAGATAGATAGATAGATAGATAGATAGATAGATAGATAGATAGATAGATAGATAGATAGATAGATAGATAGATAGATAGATATGCTGGAAGGCAGGCAGGCTGGCAGACAAGCAGGCAGGCTGGCTGGCTGACTGGCTGGTTGGCTGGCTGGCTGTATGGCTAGATAGATAGATAGATAGATAGATAGATAGATAGATAGATAGATAGATAGATAGATAGATAGATAGATAGATAGATAGATAGATAGATAGATAGATAGATAGATAGATAGATAGATAGATAGATAGATAGATAGATAGATAGATAGATAGATAGATAGATAGATAGATAGATAGATAGATAGATAGATAGATAGATAGATAGATAGATAGATAGATAGATAGATAGATATGCAGGAAGGCAGGCAGGCAGACAAGCAGGCAGGCAGGCAGGCAGGCTGGCAGGCTGGCTGGCTGGCTGGCTGGCTGGCTGTCCGGCTAGATAGATAAATAGATAGATAGATAGATAGATAGATAGATAGATAGATAGATAGATAGATAGATAGATAGATAGATAGATAGATAGATAGATAGATAGATAGATAGATAGATAGATAGATAGATAGATAGATAGATAGATAGATAGATAGATAGATATGCTGGAAGGCAGGCAGGCTGGCAGACAAGCAGGCAGGCTGGCTGGCTGGCTGGCTGGTTGGCTGGCTGGCTGTATGGCTAGATAGATAGATAGATAGATAGATAGATAGATAGATAGATAGATAGATAGATAGATAGATAGATAGATAGATAGATAGATAGATAGATAGATAGATAGATAGATAGATAGATAGATAGATAGATAGATAGATAGATAGATAGATAGATAGATAGATAGATAGATAGATAGATAGATAGATAGATAGATAGATAGATAGATAGATAGATAGATAGATAGATAGATAGATAGATAGATAGATAGATAGATAGATAGATAGATAGATAGATAGATAGATAGATAGATAGATAGATAGATAGATAGATAGATAGATAGATAGATAGATAGATAGATAGATAGATAGATAGATAGATAGATAGATAGATAGATAGATAGATAGATAGATAGATAGATAGATAGATAGATAGATAGATAGATAGATAGATAGATAGATAGATAGATAGATAGATAGATAGATAGATAGATAGATAGATAGATAGATAGATAGATAGATAGATAGATAGATAGATAGATAGATAGATAGATAGATAGATAGATAGATAGATAGATAGATAGATAGATAGATAGATAGATAGATAGATAGATATGCAGGAAGGCAGGCAGGCAGACAAGCAGGCAGGCAGGCAGGCAGGCTGGCAGGCTGGCTGGCTGGCTGGCTGGCTGGCTGTCCGGCTAGATAGATAGATAGATAGATAGATAGATAGATAGATAGATAGATAGATAGATAGATAGATAGATAGATAGATAGATAGATAGATAGATAGATAGATAGATAGATAGATAGATAGATAGATAGATAGATAGATAGATAGATAGATAGATAGATAGATAGATAGATAGATAGATAGATAGATAGATAGATAGATAGATAGATAGATAGATAGATAGATAGATAGATAGATAGATAGATAGATAGATAGATAGATAGATAGATAGATAGATAGATAGATAGATAGATAGATAGATAGATAGATAGATAGATAGATAGATAGATAGATAGATAGATAGATAGATAGATAGATAGATAGATAGATAGATAGATAGATAGATAGATAGATAGATAGATAGATAGATAGATAGATAGATAGATAGATAGATAGATAGATAGATAGATAGATAGATAGATAGATATGCTGGAAGGCAGGCAGGCTGGCAGACAAGCAGGCAGGCTGGCTGGCTGGCTGGCTGGTTGGCTGGCTGGCTGTATGGCTAGATAGATAGATAGATAGATAGATAGATAGATAGATAGATAGATAGATAGATAGATAGATAGATAGATAGATAGATAGATAGATAGATAGATAGATAGATAGATAGATAGATAGATAGATAGATAGATAGATAGATAGATAGATAGATAGATAGATAGATAGATAGATAGATAGATAGATAGATAGATAGATAGATAGATAGATAGATAGATAGATAGATAGATAGATAGATAGATAGATAGATAGATAGATAGATAGATAGATAGATAGATAGATAGATAGATAGATAGATAGATAGATAGATATGCTGGAAGGCAGGCAGGCAGACAAGCAGGCAGGCAGGCAGGCTGGCTGGCTGGCTGGTTGGCTGGCTGGCTGGCTGTATGGCTAGATAGATAAATAGATAAATAGATAGATAGATAGATAGATAGATAGATAGATAGATAGATAGATAGATAGATAGATAGATAGATAGATAGATAGATAGATAGATAGATAGATAGATAGATAGATAGATAGATAGATAGATAGATAGATAGATAGATAGATAGATAGATAGATAGATAGATAGATATGCTGGAAGGCAGGCAGGCTGGCAGACAAGCAGGCAGGCTGGCTGGCTGACTGGCTGGTTGGCTGGCTGGCTGTATGGCTAGATAGATAGATAGATAGATAGATAGATAGATAGATAGATAGATAGATAGATAGATAGATAGATAGATAGATAGATAGATAGATAGATAGATAGATAGATAGATAGATAGATAGATAGATAGATAGATAGATGATAGATAGATAGATAGATAGATAGATAGATAGATAGATAGATAGATAGATAGATAGATAGATAGATAGATAGATAGATAGATAGATAGATAGATAGATAGATAGATAGATATGCAGGAAGGCAGGCAGGCAGACAAGCAGGCAGGCAGGCAGGCAGGCTGGCAGGCTGGCTGGCTGGCTGGCTGGCTGGCTGTCCGGCTAGATAGATAAATAGATAGATAGATAGATAGATAGATAGATAGATAGATAGATAGATAGATAGATAGATAGATAGATAGATAGATAGATAGATAGATAGATAGATAGATAGATAGATAGATAGATAGATAGATAGATAGATAGATAGATAGATAGATAGATAGATAGATAGATAGATAGATAGATAGATATGCTGGAAGGCAGGCAGGCTGGCAGACAAGCAGGCAGGCTGGCTGGCTGGCTGGCTGGTTGGCTGGCTGGCTGTATGGCTAGATAGATAGATAGATAGATAGATAGATAGATAGATAGATAGATAGATAGATAGATAGATAGATAGATAGATAGATAGATAGATAGATAGATAGATAGATAGATAGATAGATAGATAGATAGATAGATAGATAGATAGATAGATAGATAGATAGATAGATAGATAGATAGATAGATAGATAGATAGATAGATAGATAGATAGATAGATAGATAGATAGATAGATAGATAGATAGATAGATAGATAGATAGATAGATAGATAGATAGATAGATAGATAGATAGATAGATAGATAGATAGATAGATAGATAGATAGATAGATAGATAGATAGATAGATAGATAGATAGATAGATAGATAGATAGATAGATAGATAGATAGATAGATAGATAGATAGATAGATAGATAGATAGATAGATAGATAGATAGATAGATAGATAGATAGATAGATAGATAGATAGATAGATAGATAGATAGATAGATAGATAGATAGATAGATAGATAGATAGATAGATAGATAGATAGATAGATAGATAGATAGATAGATAGATAGATAGATAGATAGATAGATAGATAGATAGATATGCAGGAAGGCAGGCAGGCAGACAAGCAGGCAGGCAGGCAGGCAGGCTGGCAGGCTGGCTGGCTGGCTGGCTGGCTGGCTGTCCGGCTAGATAGATAGATAGATAGATAGATAGATAGATAGATAGATAGATAGATAGATAGATAGATAGATAGATAGATAGATAGATAGATAGATAGATAGATAGATAGATAGATAGATAGATAGATAGATAGATAGATAGATAGATAGATAGATAGATAGATAGATAGATAGATAGATAGATAGATAGATAGATAGATAGATAGATAGATAGATAGATAGATAGATAGATAGATAGATAGATAGATAGATAGATAGATAGATAGATAGATAGATAGATAGATAGATAGATAGATAGATAGATAGATAGATAGATAGATAGATAGATAGATAGATAGATAGATAGATAGATAGATAGATAGATAGATAGATAGATAGATAGATAGATAGATAGATAGATAGATAGATAGATAGATAGATAGATAGATAGATAGATAGATAGATAGATAGATAGATAGATAGATAGATAGATAGATAGATAGATAGATAGATAGATAGATAGATAGATAGATAGATAGATAGATAGATAGATAGATAGATAGATAGATAGATAGATAGATAGATAGATAGATAGATAGATAGATAGATAGATAGATAGATAGATAGATAGATAGATAGATAGATAGATAGATAGATAGATAGATAGATAGATAGATAGATAGATAGATAGATAGATAGATAGATAGATAGATAGATAGATAGATAGATAGATAGATAGATAGATAGATAGATAGATAGATAGATAGATAGATAGATAGATAGATAGATAGATAGATAGATAGATAGATAGATAGATAGATAGATAGATAGATAGATAGATAGATAGATAGATAGATAGATAGATAGATAGATAGATAGATAGATAGATATGCAGGGAGGCAGGCAGGCAGACAAGCAAGCAGGCAGGCAGGCAGGCAGGCAGGCAGGCTGGCTGTCCGGCTAGATAGATTAGATAGATAGATAGATAGATAGATAGATAGATAGATAGATAGATAGATAGATAGATAGATAGATAGATAGATAGATAGATAGATAGATATGCGGAAGGCAGGCAGGCAGACAAGCAGGCAGGCAGGCAGGCTGGCTGGCTGGCTGGTTGGCTGGCTGGCTGGCTGTATGGCTAGATAGATAAATAGATAAATAGATAGATAGATAGATAGATAGATAGATAGATAGATAGATAGATAGATAGATAGATAGATAGATAGATAGATAGATAGATAGATAGATAGATAGATAGATAGATAGATAGATAGATAGATAGATAGATAGATAGATAGATAGATAGATAGATAGATAGATAGATAGATAGATAGATAGATAGATAGATAGATAGATATGCTGGAAGGCAGGCAGGCTGGCAGACAAGCAGGCAGGCTGGCTGGCTGGCTGGCTGGTTGGCTGGCTGGCTGTATGGCTAGATAGATAGATAGATAGATAGATAGATAGATAGATAGATAGATAGATAGATAGATAGATAGATAGATAGATAGATAGATAGATAGATAGATAGATAGATAGATAGATAGATAGATAGATAGATAGATAGATAGATAGATAGATAGATAGATAGATAGATAGATAGATAGATAGATAGATAGATAGATAGATAGATAGATAGATAGATAGATAGATAGATAGATAGATAGATAGATAGATAGATAGATAGATAGATAGATAGATAGATAGATAGATAGATAGATAGATAGATAGATAGATAGATAGATAGATAGATAGATAGATAGATAGATAGATAGATAGATAGATAGATAGATAGATAGATAGATAGATAGATAGATAGATAGATAGATAGATAGATAGATAGATAGATAGATAGATATGCAGGAAGGCAGGCAGGCAGACAAGCAGGCAGGCAGGCAGGCAGGCTGGCAGGCTGGCTGGCTGGCTGGCTGGCTGGCTGTCCGGCTAGATAGATAGATAGATAGATAGATAGATAGATAGATAGATAGATAGATAGATAGATAGATAGATAGATAGATAGATAGATAGATAGATAGATAGATAGATAGATAGATAGATAGATAGATAGATAGATAGATAGATAGATAGATAGATAGATAGATAGATAGATAGATAGATAGATAGATAGATAGATAGATAGATAGATAGATAGATAGATAGATAGATAGATAGATAGATAGATAGATAGATAGATAGATAGATAGATAGATAGATAGATAGATAGATAGATAGATAGATAGATAGATAGATAGATAGATAGATAGATAGATAGATAGATAGATAGATAGATAGATAGATAGATAGATAGATAGATAGATAGATAGATAGATAGATAGATAGATAGATAGATAGATAGATAGATAGATAGATAGATAGATAGATAGATAGATAGATAGATAGATAGATAGATAGATAGATAGATAGATAGATAGATAGATAGATAGATAGATAGATAGATAGATAGATAGATAGATAGATAGATAGATAGATAGATAGATAGATAGATAGATAGATAGATAGATAGATAGATAGATAGATAGATAGATAGATAGATAGATAGATAGATAGATAGATAGATAGATAGATAGATAGATAGATAGATAGATAGATAGATAGATAGATAGATAGATAGATAGATAGATAGATAGATAGATATGCAGGGAGGCAGGCAGGCAGACAAGCAAGCAGGCAGGCAGGCAGGCAGGCAGGCAGGCTGGCTGTCCGGCTAGATAGATTGATTAGATAGATAGATAGATAGATAGATAGATAGATAGATAGATAGATAGATAGATAGATAGATAGATAGATAGATAGATAGATAGATAGATAGATAGATAGATAGATATGCGGAAGGCAGGCAGGCAGACAAGCAGGCAGGCAGGCAGGCTGGCTGGCTGGCTGGTTGGCTGGCTGGCTGGCTGTATGGCTAGATAGATAAATAGATAAATAGATAGATAGATAGATAGATAGATAGATAGATAGATAGATAGATAGATAGATAGATAGATAGATAGATAGATAGATAGATAGATAGATAGATAGATAGATAGATAGATAGATAGATAGATAGATAGATAGATATGCTGGAAGGCAGGCAGGCTGGCAGACAAGCAGGCAGGCTGGCTGGCTGGCTGGCTGGTTGGCTGGCTGGCTGTATGGCTAGATAGATAGATAGATAGATAGATAGATAGATAGATAGATAGATAGATAGATAGATAGATAGATAGATAGATAGATAGATAGATAGATAGATAGATAGATAGATAGATAGATAGATAGATAGATAGATAGATAGATAGATAGATAGATAGATAGATAGATAGATAGATAGATAGATAGATAGATAGATAGATAGATAGATAGATAGATAGATAGATAGATAGATAGATAGATAGATAGATAGATAGATAGATAGATAGATAGATAGATAGATAGATAGATAGATAGATAGATAGATAGATAGATAGATAGATAGATAGATAGATAGATAGATAGATAGATAGATAGATAGATAGATAGATAGATAGATAGATAGATAGATAGATAGATAGATAGATAGATAGATAGATAGATAGATAGATAGATAGATAGATAGATAGATAGATAGATAGATAGATAGATAGATAGATAGATAGATAGATAGATAGATAGATAGATAGATAGATAGATAGATAGATAGATAGATAGATAGATAGATAGATAGATAGATAGATAGATAGATAGATAGATAGATAGATAGATAGATAGATAGATAGATAGATATGCAGGAAGGCAGGCAGGCAGACAAGCAGGCAGGCAGGCAGGCAGGCTGGCAGGCTGGCTGGCTGGCTGGCTGGCTGGCTGTCCGGCTAGATAGATAGATAGATAGATAGATAGATAGATAGATAGATAGATAGATAGATAGATAGATAGATAGATAGATAGATAGATAGATAGATAGATAGATAGATAGATAGATAGATAGATAGATAGATAGATAGATAGATAGATAGATAGATAGATAGATAGATAGATAGATAGATAGATAGATAGATAGATAGATAGATAGATAGATAGATAGATAGATAGATAGATAGATAGATAGATAGATAGATAGATAGATAGATAGATAGATAGATAGATAGATAGATAGATAGATAGATAGATAGATAGATAGATAGATAGATAGATAGATAGATAGATAGATAGATAGATAGATAGATAGATAGATAGATAGATAGATAGATAGATAGATAGATAGATAGATAGATAGATAGATAGATAGATAGATAGATAGATAGATAGATAGATAGATAGATAGATAGATAGATAGATAGATAGATAGATAGATAGATAGATAGATAGATAGATAGATAGATAGATAGATAGATAGATAGATAGATAGATAGATAGATAGATAGATAGATAGATAGATAGATAGATAGATAGATAGATAGATAGATAGATAGATAGATATGCAGGAAGGCAGGCAGGCAGACAAGCAGGCAGGCAGGCAGGCAGGCTGGCAGGCTGGCTGGCTGGCTGGCTGGCTGGCTGTCCGGCTAGATAGATAGATAGATAGATAGATAGATAGATAGATAGATAGATAGATAGATAGATAGATAGATAGATAGATAGATAGATAGATAGATAGATAGATAGATAGATAGATAGATAGATAGATAGATAGATAGATAGATAGATAGATAGATAGATAGATAGATAGATAGATAGATAGATAGATAGATAGATAGATAGATAGATAGATAGATAGATAGATAGATAGATAGATAGATAGATAGATAGATAGATAGATAGATAGATAGATAGATAGATAGATAGATAGATAGATAGATAGATAGATAGATAGATAGATAGATAGATAGATAGATAGATAGATAGATAGATAGATAGATAGATAGATAGATAGATAGATAGATAGATAGATAGATAGATAGATAGATAGATAGATAGATAGATAGATAGATAGATAGATAGATAGATAGATAGATAGATAGATAGATAGATAGATAGATAGATAGATAGATAGATAGATAGATAGATAGATAGATAGATAGATAGATAGATAGATAGATAGATAGATAGATAGATAGATAGATAGATAGATAGATAGATAGATAGATAGATAGATAGATAGATAGATAGATAGATAGATAGATAGATAGATAGATAGATAGATAGATAGATAGATAGATAGATAGATAGATAGATAGATAGATAGATAGATAGATAGATAGATAGATAGATAGATAGATAGATAGATAGATAGATAGATAGATAGATAGATAGATAGATAGATAGATAGATAGATAGATAGATAGATAGATAGATAGATAGATAGATAGATAGATAGATAGATAGATAGATAGATAGATAGATAGATAGATAGATAGATAGATAGATAGATATGCAGGGAGGCAGGCAGGCAGACAAGCAAGCAGGCAGGCAGGCAGGCAGGCAGGCAGGCTGGCTGTCCGGCTAGATAGATTAGATAGATAGATAGATAGATAGATAGATAGATAGATAGATAGATAGATAGATAGATAGATAGATAGATAGATAGATAGATAGATAGATAGATATGCGGAAGGCAGGCAGGCAGACAAGCAGGCAGGCAGGCAGGCTGGCTGGCTGGCTGGTTGGCTGGCTGGCTGGCTGTATGGCTAGATAGATAAATAGATAAATAGATAGATAGATAGATAGATAGATAGATAGATAGATAGATAGATAGATAGATAGATAGATAGATAGATAGATAGATAGATAGATAGATAGATAGATAGATAGATAGATAGATAGATAGATAGATAGATAGATAGATAGATAGATAGATAGATAGATAGATAGATAGATAGATAGATAGATAGATAGATAGATAGATAGATAGATAGATAGATAGATAGATAGATAGATAGATAGATAGATAGATAGATAGATAGATAGATAGATAGATAGATAGATATGCAGGCAGGCAGGCAGGCAGGCAGGCAGGCAGGCAGGCTGGCTGTCCGGCTAGATAGATTAGATAGATAGATAGATAGATAGATAGATAGATAGATAGATAGATAGATAGATAGATAGATAGATAGATAGATAGATAGATAGATAGATAGATAGATAGATAGATAGATAGATAGATAGATAGATATGCGGAAGGCAGGCAGGCAGACAAGCAGGCAGGCAGGCAGGCTGGCTGGCTGGCTGGTTGGCTGGCTGGCTGGCTGTATGGCTAGATAGATAAATAGATAAATAGATAGATAGATAGATAGATAGATAGATAGATAGATAGATAGATAGATAGATAGATAGATAGATAGATAGATAGATAGATAGATAGATAGATAGATAGATAGATAGATAGATAGATAGATAGATAGATAGATAGATAGATAGATAGATAGATAGATAGATAGATAGATAGATAGATAGATAGATATGCTGGAAGGCAGGCAGGCTGGCAGACAAGCAGGCAGGCTGGCTGGCTGGCTGGCTGGTTGGCTGGCTGGCTGTATGGCTAGATAGATAGATAGATAGATAGATAGATAGATAGATAGATAGATAGATAGATAGATAGATAGATAGATAGATAGATAGATAGATAGATAGATAGATAGATAGATAGATAGATAGATAGATAGATAGATAGATAGATAGATAGATAGATAGATAGATAGATAGATAGATAGATAGATAGATAGATAGATAGATAGATAGATAGATAGATAGATAGATAGATAGATAGATAGATAGATAGATAGATAGATAGATAGATAGATAGATAGATAGATAGATAGATAGATAGATAGATAGATAGATAGATAGATAGATAGATAGATAGATAGATAGATAGATAGATAGATAGATAGATAGATAGATAGATAGATAGATAGATAGATAGATAGATAGATAGATAGATAGATAGATAGATAGATAGATAGATAGATAGATAGATAGATAGATAGATAGATAGATAGATAGATAGATAGATAGATAGATAGATAGATAGATAGATAGATAGATAGATAGATAGATAGATAGATAGATAGATAGATAGATAGATAGATAGATAGATAGATAGATAGATAGATAGATAGATAGATAGATAGATAGATAGATAGATAGATAGATAGATAGATAGATAGATAGATAGATAGATAGATAGATAGATATGCAGGAAGGCAGGCAGGCAGACAAGCAGGCAGGCAGGCAGGCAGGCTGGCAGGCTGGCTGGCTGGCTGGCTGGCTGTCCGGCTAGATAGATAGATAGATAGATAGATAGATAGATAGATAGATAGATAGATAGATAGATAGATAGATAGATAGATAGATAGATAGATAGATAGATAGATAGATAGATAGATAGATAGATAGATAGATAGATAGATAGATAGATAGATAGATAGATAGATAGATAGATAGATAGATAGATAGATAGATAGATAGATAGATAGATAGATAGATAGATAGATAGATAGATAGATAGATAGATAGATAGATAGATAGATAGATAGATAGATAGATAGATAGATAGATAGATAGATAGATAGATAGATAGATAGATAGATAGATAGATAGATAGATAGATAGATAGATAGATAGATAGATAGATAGATAGATAGATAGATAGATAGATAGATAGATAGATAGATAGATAGATAGATAGATAGATAGATAGATAGATAGATAGATAGATAGATAGATAGATAGATAGATAGATAGATAGATAGATAGATAGATAGATAGATAGATAGATAGATAGATAGATAGATAGATAGATAGATAGATAGATAGATAGATAGATAGATAGATAGATAGATAGATAGATAGATAGATAGATAGATAGATAGATAGATAGATAGATAGATAGATAGATAGATAGATAGATAGATAGATAGATAGATAGATAGATAGATAGATAGATAGATAGATAGATAGATAGATAGATAGATAGATAGATAGATAGATAGATAGATAGATAGATAGATAGATAGATAGATAGATAGATAGATAGATAGATAGATAGATAGATAGATAGATAGATAGATAGATAGATAGATAGATAGATAGATAGATAGATAGATAGATAGATAGATAGATAGATAGATAGATAGATAGATAGATAGATAGATAGATAGATAGATAGATAGATAGATAGATAGATAGATAGATAGATAGATAGATAGATAGATAGATAGATAGATAGATAGATAGATAGATAGATAGATAGATAGATAGATATGCAGGGAGGCAGGCAGGCAGACAAGCAAGCAGGCAGGCAGGCAGGCAGGCAGGCAGGCTGGCTGTCCGGCTAGATAGATTAGATAGATAGATAGATAGATAGATAGATAGATAGATAGATAGATAGATAGATAGATAGATAGATAGATAGATAGATAGATAGATAGATAGATAGATATGCGGAAGGCAGGCAGGCAGACAAGCAGGCAGGCAGGCAGGCTGGCTGGCTGGCTGGTTGGCTGGCTGGCTGGCTGTATGGCTAGATAGATAAATAGATAAATAGATAGATAGATAGATAGATAGATAGATAGATAGATAGATAGATAGATAGATAGATAGATAGATAGATAGATAGATAGATAGATAGATAGATAGATAGATAGATAGATAGATAGATAGATAGATAGATAGATAGATAGATAGATAGATAGATAGATAGATAGATAGATATGCTGGAAGGCAGGCAGGCTGGCAGACAAGCAGGCAGGCTGGCTGGCTGGCTGGCTGGTTGGCTGGCTGGCTGTATGGCTAGATAGATAGATAGATAGATAGATAGATAGATAGATAGATAGATAGATAGATAGATAGATAGATAGATAGATAGATAGATAGATAGATAGATAGATAGATAGATAGATAGATAGATAGATAGATAGATAGATAGATAGATAGATAGATAGATAGATAGATAGATAGATAGATAGATAGATAGATAGATAGATAGATAGATAGATAGATAGATAGATAGATAGATAGATAGATAGATAGATAGATAGATAGATAGATAGATAGATAGATAGATAGATAGATAGATAGATAGATAGATAGATAGATAGATAGATAGATAGATAGATAGATAGATAGATAGATAGATAGATATGCAGGAAGGCAGGCAGGCAGACAAGCAGGCAGGCAGGCAGGCAGGCTGGCAGGCTGGCTGGCTGGCTGGCTGGCTGGCTGTCCGGCTAGATAGATAGATAGATAGATAGATAGATAGATAGATAGATAGATAGATAGATAGATAGATAGATAGATAGATAGATAGATAGATAGATAGATAGATAGATAGATAGATAGATAGATAGATAGATAGATAGATAGATAGATAGATAGATAGATAGATAGATAGATAGATAGATAGATAGATAGATAGATAGATAGATAGATAGATAGATAGATAGATAGATAGATAGATAGATAGATAGATAGATAGATAGATAGATAGATAGATAGATAGATAGATAGATAGATAGATAGATAGATAGATAGATAGATAGATAGATAGATAGATAGATAGATAGATAGATAGATAGATAGATAGATAGATAGATAGATAGATAGATAGATAGATAGATAGATAGATAGATAGATAGATAGATAGATAGATAGATAGATAGATAGATAGATAGATAGATAGATAGATAGATAGATAGATAGATAGATAGATAGATAGATAGATAGATAGATAGATAGATAGATAGATAGATAGATAGATAGATAGATAGATAGATAGATAGATAGATAGATAGATAGATAGATAGATAGATAGATAGATAGATAGATAGATAGATAGATAGATAGATAGATAGATAGATAGATAGATAGATAGATAGATAGATAGATAGATAGATAGATAGATAGATAGATAGATAGATAGATAGATAGATAGATAGATAGATAGATAGATAGATAGATAGATAGATAGATAGATAGATAGATAGATAGATAGATAGATAGATAGATAGATAGATAGATAGATAGATAGATAGATAGATAGATAGATAGATAGATAGATAGATAGATAGATAGATAGATAGATATGCAGGGAGGCAGGCAGGCAGACAAGCAAGCAGGCAGGCAGGCAGGCAGGCAGGCAGGCTGGCTGTCCGGCTAGATAGATTAGATAGATAGATAGATAGATAGATAGATAGATAGATAGATAGATAGATAGATAGATAGATAGATAGATAGATAGATAGATAGATAGATAGATAGATAGATAGATAGATAGATATGCGGAAGGCAGGCAGGCAGACAAGCAGGCAGGCAGGCAGGCTGGCTGGCTGGCTGGTTGGCTGGCTGGCTGGCTGTATGGCTAGATAGATAAATAGATAAATAGATAGATAGATAGATAGATAGATAGATAGATAGATAGATAGATAGATAGATAGATAGATAGATAGATAGATAGATAGATAGATAGATAGATAGATAGATAGATAGATAGATAGATAGATATGCAGGAAGGCAGGCAGGCAGACAAGCAGGCAGGCAGGCAGGCAGGCTGGCAGGCAGGCTGGCTGTCCGGCTAGATAGATTAGATAGATAGATAGATAGATAGATAGATAGATAGATAGATAGATAGATAGATAGATAGATAGATAGATAGATAGATAGATAGATAGATAGATAGATAGATAGATAGATAGATAGATAGATAGATAGATAGATAGATAGATAGATAGATAGATAGATAGATAGATAGATAGATAGATAGATAGATAGATAGATAGATAGATAGATAGATAGATAGATAGATAGATAGATAGATAGATAGATAGATAGATAGATAGATAGATAGATAGATAGATAGATAGATAGATAGATAGATAGATAGATAGATAGATAGATAGATAGATAGATAGATAGATAGATAGATAGATAGATAGATAGATAGATAGATAGATAGATAGATAGATAGATAGATAGATAGATAGATAGATAGATAGATAGATAGATAGATAGATAGATAGATAGATAGATAGATAGATAGATAGATAGATAGATAGATAGATAGATAGATAGATAGATAGATAGATAGATAGATAGATAGATAGATAGATAGATAGATAGATAGATAGATAGATAGATAGATAGATATGCAGGGAGGCAGGCAGGCAGACAAGCAAGCAGGCAGGCAGGCAGGCAGGCAGGCAGGCTGGCTGTCCGGCTAGATAGATTAGATAGATAGATAGATAGATAGATAGATAGATAGATAGATAGATAGATAGATAGATAGATAGATAGATAGATAGATAGATAGATAGATAGATAGATAGATAGATAGATAGATAGATATGCGGAAGGCAGGCAGGCAGACAAGCAGGCAGGCAGGCAGGCTGGCTGGCTGGCTGGTTGGCTGGCTGGCTGGCTGTATGGCTAGATAGATAAATAGATAAATAGATAGATAGATAGATAGATAGATAGATAGATAGATAGATAGATAGATAGATAGATAGATAGATAGATAGATAGATAGATAGATAGATAGATAGATAGATATGCAGGAAGGCAGGCAGGCAGACAAGCAGGCAGGCAGGCAGGCAGGCTGGCAGGCAGGCTGGCTGTCCGGCTAGATAGATTAGATAGATAGATAGATAGATAGATAGATAGATAGATAGATAGATAGATAGATAGATAGATAGATAGATAGATAGATAGATAGATAGATAGATAGATAGATAGATAGATAGATAGATAGATAGATAGATAGATAGATAGATAGATAGATAGATAGATAGATAGATAGATAGATAGATAGATAGATAGATAGATAGATAGATAGATAGATAGATAGATAGATAGATAGATAGATAGATAGATAGATAGATAGATAGATAGATAGATAGATAGATAGATAGATAGATAGATAGATAGATAGATAGATAGATAGATAGATAGATAGATAGATAGATAGATAGATAGATAGATAGATAGATAGATAGATAGATAGATAGATAGATAGATAGATAGATAGATAGATAGATAGATAGATAGATAGATAGATAGATAGATAGATAGATAGATAGATAGATAGATAGATAGATAGATAGATAGATAGATAGATAGATAGATAGATAGATAGATAGATAGATAGATAGATAGATAGATAGATAGATAGATAGATAGATAGATAGATAGATAGATAGATAGATAGATAGATAGATAGATAGATAGATAGATAGATAGATAGATAGATAGATAGATAGATAGATAGATAGATAGATAGATATGCAGGGAGGCAGGCAGGCAGACAAGCAAGCAGGCAGGCAGGCAGGCAGGCAGGCAGGCTGGCTGTCCGGCTAGATAGATTAGATAGATAGATAGATAGATAGATAGATAGATAGATAGATAGATAGATAGATAGATAGATAGATAGATAGATAGATAGATAGATATGCGGAAGGCAGGCAGGCAGACAAGCAGGCAGGCAGGCAGGCTGGCTGGCTGGCTGGTTGGCTGGCTGGCTGGCTGTATGGCTAGATAGATAAATAGATAAATAGATAGATAGATAGATAGATAGATAGATAGATAGATAGATAGATAGATAGATAGATAGATAGATAGATAGATAGATAGATAGATAGATAGATAGATAGATAGATAGATAGATAGATAGATAGATAGATAGATAGATAGATAGATAGATAGATAGATAGATAGATAGATAGATAGATAGATAGATAGATAGATAGATAGATAGATAGATAGATAGATAGATAGATAGATAGATAGATAGATAGATAGATAGATAGATAGATAGATAGATAGATAGATAGATAGATAGATAGATATGCAGGCAGGCAGGCAGGCAGGCAGGCAGGCAGGCAGGCAGGCTGTCCGGCTAGATAGATTAGATAGATAGATAGATAGATAGATAGATAGATAGATAGATAGATAGATAGATAGATAGATAGATAGATAGATAGATAGATAGATAGATATGCGGAAGGCAGGCAGGCAGACAAGCAGGCAGGCAGGCAGGCTGGCTGGCTGGCTGGTTGGCTGGCTGGCTGGCTGTATGGCTAGATAGATAAATAGATAAATAGATAGATAGATAGATAGATAGATAGATAGATAGATAGATAGATAGATAGATAGATAGATAGATAGATAGATAGATAGATAGATAGATAGATAGATAGATAGATAGATAGATAGATAGATAGATAGATAGATAGATAGATAGATAGATAGATAGATAGATAGATAGATAGATAGATAGATAGATATGCTGGAAGGCAGGCAGGCTGGCAGACAAGCAGGCAGGCTGGCTGGCTGGCTGGCTGGTTGGCTGGCTGGCTGTATGGCTAGATAGATAGATAGATAGATAGATAGATAGATAGATAGATAGATAGATAGATAGATAGATAGATAGATAGATAGATAGATAGATAGATAGATAGATAGATAGATAGATAGATAGATAGATAGATAGATAGATAGATAGATAGATAGATAGATAGATAGATAGATAGATAGATAGATAGATAGATAGATAGATAGATAGATAGATAGATAGATAGATAGATAGATAGATAGATAGATAGATAGATAGATAGATAGATAGATAGATAGATAGATAGATAGATAGATAGATAGATAGATAGATAGATAGATAGATAGATAGATAGATAGATAGATAGATAGATAGATAGATAGATAGATAGATAGATAGATAGATAGATAGATAGATAGATAGATAGATAGATAGATAGATAGATAGATAGATAGATAGATAGATAGATAGATAGATAGATAGATAGATAGATAGATAGATAGATAGATAGATAGATAGATAGATAGATAGATATGCAGGAAGGCAGGCAGGCAGACAAGCAGGCAGGCAGGCAGGCAGGCTGGCAGGCTGGCTGGCTGGCTGGCTGGCTGTCCGGCTAGATAGATAGATAGATAGATAGATAGATAGATAGATAGATAGATAGATAGATAGATAGATAGATAGATAGATAGATAGATAGATAGATAGATAGATAGATAGATAGATAGATAGATAGATAGATAGATAGATAGATAGATAGATAGATAGATAGATAGATAGATAGATAGATAGATAGATAGATAGATAGATAGATAGATAGATAGATAGATAGATAGATAGATAGATAGATAGATAGATAGATAGATAGATAGATAGATAGATAGATAGATAGATAGATAGATAGATAGATAGATAGATAGATAGATAGATAGATAGATAGATAGATAGATAGATAGATAGATAGATAGATAGATAGATAGATAGATAGATAGATAGATAGATAGATAGATAGATAGATAGATAGATAGATAGATAGATAGATAGATAGATAGATAGATAGATAGATAGATAGATAGATAGATAGATAGATAGATAGATAGATAGATAGATAGATAGATAGATAGATAGATAGATAGATAGATAGATAGATAGATAGATAGATAGATAGATAGATAGATAGATAGATAGATAGATAGATAGATAGATAGATAGATAGATAGATGATAGATAGATATGCAGGGAGGCAGGCAGGCAGACAAGCAAGCAGGCAGGCAGGCAGGCAGGCAGGCAGGCTGGCTGTCCGGCTAGATAGATTAGATAGATAGATAGATAGATAGATAGATAGATAGATAGATAGATAGATAGATAGATAGATAGATAGATAGATAGATAGATAGATAGATAGATAGATAGATAGATAGATAGATAGATAGATAGATATGCGGAAGGCAGGCAGGCAGACAAGCAGGCAGGCAGGCAGGCTGGCTGGCTGGCTGGTTGGCTGGCTGGCTGGCTGTATGGCTAGATAGATAAATAGATAAATAGATAGATAGATAGATAGATAGATAGATAGATAGATAGATAGATAGATAGATAGATAGATAGATAGATAGATAGATAGATAGATAGATAGATAGATAGATAGATAGATAGATAGATAGATAGATAGATAGATAGATAGATAGATAGATAGATAGATAGATAGATAGATAGATAGATAGATAGATAGATATGCTGGAAGGCAGGCAGGCTGGCAGACAAGCAGGCAGGCTGGCTGGCTGGCTGGCTGGTTGGCTGGCTGGCTGTATGGCTAGATAGATAGATAGATAGATAGATAGATAGATAGATAGATAGATAGATAGATAGATAGATAGATAGATAGATAGATAGATAGATAGATAGATAGATAGATAGATAGATAGATAGATAGATAGATAGATAGATAGATAGATAGATAGATAGATAGATAGATAGATAGATAGATAGATAGATAGATAGATAGATAGATAGATAGATAGATAGATAGATAGATAGATAGATAGATAGATAGATAGATAGATAGATAGATAGATAGATAGATAGATAGATAGATAGATAGATAGATAGATAGATAGATAGATAGATAGATAGATAGATAGATAGATAGATAGATAGATAGATAGATAGATAGATAGATAGATAGATAGATAGATAGATAGATAGATAGATAGATAGATAGATAGATAGATAGATAGATAGATAGATAGATAGATAGATAGATAGATAGATAGATAGATAGATAGATAGATAGATAGATAGATAGATAGATAGATAGATAGATAGATAGATAGATAGATAGATAGATAGATAGATAGATAGATAGATAGATAGATAGATATGCAGGGAGGCAGGCAGGCAGACAAGCAAGCAGGCAGGCAGGCAGGCAGGCAGGCAGGCTGGCTGTCCGGCTAGATAGATTAGATAGATAGATAGATAGATAGATAGATAGATAGATAGATAGATAGATAGATAGATAGATAGATAGATAGATAGATAGATAGATATGCGGAAGGCAGGCAGGCAGACAAGCAGGCAGGCAGGCAGGCTGGCTGGCTGGCTGGTTGGCTGGCTGGCTGGCTGTATGGCTAGATAGATAAATAGATAAATAGATAGATAGATAGATAGATAGATAGATAGATAGATAGATAGATAGATAGATAGATAGATAGATAGATAGATAGATAGATAGATAGATAGATAGATAGATAGATAGATAGATAGATAGATAGATAGATAGATAGATAGATAGATAGATAGATAGATAGATAGATAGATAGATAGATAGATAGATAGATAGATAGATAGATAGATAGATAGATAGATAGATAGATAGATAGATAGATAGATAGATAGATAGATAGATAGATAGATAGATAGATAGATAGATAGATAGATAGATAGATAGATAGATATGCAGGCAGGCAGGCAGGCAGGCAGGCAGGCAGGCAGGCTGGCTGTCCGGCTAGATAGATTAGATAGATAGATAGATAGATAGATAGATAGATAGATAGATAGATAGATAGATAGATAGATAGATAGATAGATAGATAGATAGATAGATAGATATGCGGAAGGCAGGCAGGCAGACAAGCAGGCAGGCAGGCAGGCTGGCTGGCTGGCTGGTTGGCTGGCTGGCTGGCTGTATGGCTAGATAGATAAATAGATAAATAGATAGATAGATAGATAGATAGATAGATAGATAGATAGATAGATAGATAGATAGATAGATAGATAGATAGATAGATAGATAGATAGATAGATAGATAGATAGATAGATAGATAGATAGATAGATAGATAGATAGATAGATAGATAGATAGATAGATAGATAGATAGATAGATAGATAGATAGATAGATAGATAGATAGATAGATATGCTGGAAGGCAGGCAGGCTGGCAGACAAGCAGGCAGGCTGGCTGGCTGGCTGGCTGGTTGGCTGGCTGGCTGTATGGCTAGATAGATAGATAGATAGATAGATAGATAGATAGATAGATAGATAGATAGATAGATAGATAGATAGATAGATAGATAGATAGATAGATAGATAGATAGATAGATAGATAGATAGATAGATAGATAGATAGATAGATAGATAGATAGATAGATAGATAGATAGATAGATAGATAGATAGATAGATAGATAGATAGATAGATAGATAGATAGATAGATAGATAGATAGATAGATAGATAGATAGATAGATAGATAGATAGATAGATAGATAGATAGATAGATAGATAGATAGATAGATAGATAGATAGATAGATAGATAGATAGATAGATAGATAGATAGATAGATAGATAGATAGATAGATAGATAGATAGATAGATAGATAGATAGATAGATAGATAGATAGATAGATAGATAGATAGATAGATAGATAGATAGATAGATAGATAGATAGATAGATAGATAGATAGATAGATAGATGATAGATAGATATGCGGAAGGCAGGCAGGCAGACAAGCAGGCAGGCAGGCAGGCTGGCTGGCTGGCTGGTTGGCTGGCTGGCTGGCTGTATGGCTAGATAGATAAATAGATAAATAGATAGATAGATAGATAGATAGATAGATAGATAGATAGATAGATAGATAGATAGATAGATAGATAGATAGATAGATAGATAGATAGATAGATAGATAGATAGATAGATAGATAGATAGATAGATAGATAGATAGATAGATAGATAGATAGATAGATAGATAGATAGATAGATATGCTGGAAGGCAGGCAGGCTGGCAGACAAGCAGGCAGGCTGGCTGGCTGGCTGGCTGGTTGGCTGGCTGGCTGTATGGCTAGATAGATAGATAGATAGATAGATAGATAGATAGATAGATAGATAGATAGATAGATAGATAGATAGATAGATAGATAGATAGATAGATAGATAGATAGATAGATAGATAGATAGATAGATAGATAGATAGATAGATAGATAGATAGATAGATAGATAGATAGATAGATAGATAGATAGATAGATAGATAGATAGATAGATAGATAGATAGATAGATAGATAGATAGATAGATAGATAGATAGATAGATAGATAGATAGATAGATAGATAGATAGATAGATAGATAGATAGATAGATAGATAGATAGATAGATAGATAGATAGATAGATAGATAGATAGATAGATAGATAGATAGATAGATAGATAGATAGATAGATAGATAGATAGATAGATAGATAGATAGATAGATAGATAGATAGATAGATAGATAGATATGCAGGAAGGCAGGCAGGCAGACAAGCAGGCAGGCAGGCAGGCAGGCTGGCAGGCTGGCTGGCTGGCTGGCTGGCTGTCCGGCTAGATAGATAGATAGATAGATAGATAGATAGATAGATAGATAGATAGATAGATAGATAGATAGATAGATAGATAGATAGATAGATAGATAGATAGATAGATAGATAGATAGATAGATAGATAGATAGATAGATAGATAGATAGATAGATAGATAGATAGATAGATAGATAGATAGATAGATAGATAGATAGATAGATAGATAGATAGATAGATAGATAGATAGATAGATAGATAGATAGATAGATAGATAGATAGATAGATAGATAGATAGATAGATAGATAGATAGATAGATAGATAGATAGATAGATAGATAGATAGATAGATAGATAGATAGATAGATAGATAGATAGATAGATAGATAGATAGATAGATAGATAGATAGATAGATAGATAGATAGATAGATAGATAGATAGATAGATAGATAGATAGATAGATAGATAGATAGATAGATAGATAGATAGATAGATAGATAGATAGATAGATAGATAGATAGATAGATAGATAGATAGATAGATAGATAGATAGATAGATAGATAGATAGATAGATAGATAGATAGATAGATAGATAGATAGATAGATAGATAGATAGATGATAGATAGATATGCAGGGAGGCAGGCAGGCAGACAAGCAAGCAGGCAGGCAGGCAGGCAGGCAGGCAGGCTGGCTGTCCGGCTAGATAGATTAGATAGATAGATAGATAGATAGATAGATAGATAGATAGATAGATAGATAGATAGATAGATAGATAGATAGATAGATAGATAGATAGATAGATAGATAGATAGATAGATAGATAGATAGATAGATATGCGGAAGGCAGGCAGGCAGACAAGCAGGCAGGCAGGCAGGCTGGCTGGCTGGCTGGTTGGCTGGCTGGCTGGCTGTATGGCTAGATAGATAAATAGATAAATAGATAGATAGATAGATAGATAGATAGATAGATAGATAGATAGATAGATAGATAGATAGATAGATAGATAGATAGATAGATAGATAGATAGATAGATAGATAGATAGATAGATAGATAGATAGATAGATAGATAGATAGATAGATAGATAGATAGATAGATAGATAGATAGATAGATATGCTGGAAGGCAGGCAGGCTGGCAGACAAGCAGGCAGGCTGGCTGGCTGGCTGGCTGGTTGGCTGGCTGGCTGTATGGCTAGATAGATAGATAGATAGATAGATAGATAGATAGATAGATAGATAGATAGATAGATAGATAGATAGATAGATAGATAGATAGATAGATAGATAGATAGATAGATAGATAGATAGATAGATAGATAGATAGATAGATAGATAGATAGATAGATAGATAGATAGATAGATAGATAGATAGATAGATAGATAGATAGATAGATAGATAGATAGATAGATAGATAGATAGATAGATAGATAGATAGATAGATAGATAGATAGATAGATAGATAGATAGATAGATAGATAGATAGATAGATAGATAGATAGATAGATAGATAGATAGATAGATATGCAGGAAGGCAGGCAGGCAGACAAGCAGGCAGGCAGGCAGGCAGGCTGGCAGGCTGGCTGGCTGGCTGGCTGGCTGGCTGTCCGGCTAGATAGATAGATAGATAGATAGATAGATAGATAGATAGATAGATAGATAGATAGATAGATAGATAGATAGATAGATAGATAGATAGATAGATAGATAGATAGATAGATAGATAGATAGATAGATAGATAGATAGATAGATAGATAGATAGATAGATAGATAGATAGATAGATAGATAGATAGATAGATAGATAGATAGATAGATAGATAGATAGATAGATAGATAGATAGATAGATAGATAGATAGATAGATAGATAGATAGATAGATAGATAGATAGATAGATAGATAGATAGATAGATAGATAGATAGATAGATAGATAGATAGATAGATAGATAGATAGATAGATAGATAGATAGATAGATAGATAGATAGATAGATAGATAGATAGATAGATAGATAGATAGATAGATAGATAGATAGATAGATAGATAGATAGATAGATAGATAGATAGATAGATAGATAGATAGATAGATAGATAGATAGATAGATAGATAGATAGATAGATAGATAGATAGATAGATAGATAGATAGATAGATAGATAGATAGATAGATAGATAGATAGATAGATAGATAGATAGATAGATAGATAGATAGATAGATAGATAGATAGATAGATAGATAGATAGATAGATAGATAGATAGATAGATAGATAGATAGATAGATAGATAGATAGATAGATAGATAGATAGATAGATAGATAGATAGATAGATAGATAGATAGATAGATAGATAGATAGATAGATAGATAGATAGATAGATAGATAGATAGATAGATAGATAGATAGATAGATAGATAGATAGATAGATAGATAGATAGATAGATAGATAGATAGATAGATAGATAGATAGATAGATAGATAGATAGATAGATAGATAGATAGATAGATAGATAGATAGATAGATAGATAGATAGATAGATAGATAGATAGATATGCAGGGAGGCAGGCAGGCAGACAAGCAAGCAGGCAGGCAGGCAGGCAGGCAGGCAGGCTGGCTGTCCGGCTAGATAGATTAGATAGATAGATAGATAGATAGATAGATAGATAGATAGATAGATAGATAGATAGATAGATAGATAGATAGATAGATAGATAGATAGATAGATAGATAGATAGATAGATAGATAGATAGATAGATATGCGGAAGGCAGGCAGGCAGACAAGCAGGCAGGCAGGCAGGCTGGCTGGCAGGCTGGCTGGCTGGCTGGTTGGCTGGCTGGCTGGCTGTATGGCTAGATAGATAAATAGATAAATAGATAGATAGATAGATAGATAGATAGATAGATAGATAGATAGATAGATAGATAGATAGATAGATAGATAGATAGATAGATAGATAGATAGATAGATAGATAGATAGATAGATAGATAGATAGATAGATAGATAGATAGATAGATAGATAGATAGATAGATAGATAGATAGATAGATATGCTGGAAGGCAGGCAGGCTGGCAGACAAGCAGGCAGGCTGGCTGGCTGGCTGGCTGGTTGGCTGGCTGGCTGTATGGCTAGATAGATAGATAGATAGATAGATAGATAGATAGATAGATAGATAGATAGATAGATAGATAGATAGATAGATAGATAGATAGATAGATAGATAGATAGATAGATAGATAGATAGATAGATAGATAGATAGATAGATAGATAGATAGATAGATAGATAGATAGATAGATAGATAGATAGATAGATAGATAGATAGATAGATAGATAGATAGATAGATAGATAGATAGATAGATAGATAGATAGATAGATAGATAGATAGATAGATAGATAGATAGATAGATAGATAGATAGATAGATAGATAGATAGATAGATAGATAGATAGATAGATAGATAGATAGATAGATAGATAGATAGATAGATAGATAGATAGATAGATAGATAGATAGATAGATAGATAGATAGATAGATAGATAGATAGATAGATAGATAGATAGATAGATAGATAGATAGATAGATAGATAGATAGATAGATAGATAGATAGATAGATAGATAGATAGATAGATAGATAGATAGATAGATAGATAGATAGATAGATAGATAGATAGATAGATAGATAGATAGATAGATAGATAGATAGATAGATAGATAGATAGATAGATAGATAGATAGATAGATAGATAGATAGATAGATAGATAGATAGATAGATAGATAGATAGATAGATAGATAGATAGATAGATAGATAGATAGATAGATAGATAGATAGATAGATAGATAGATAGATAGATAGATAGATAGATAGATAGATAGATAGATAGATAGATAGATAGATAGATAGATAGATAGATAGATAGATAGATAGATAGATAGATAGATAGATAGATAGATAGATAGATAGATAGATAGATAGATATGCAGGGAGGCAGGCAGGCAGACAAGCAAGCAGGCAGGCAGGCAGGCAGGCAGGCAGGCTGGCTGTCCGGCTAGATAGATTAGATAGATAGATAGATAGATAGATAGATAGATAGATAGATAGATAGATAGATAGATAGATAGATAGATAGATAGATAGATAGATAGATAGATAGAT
The DNA here is from genome assembly GCA_039707465.1 of Rhabdophis nuchalis. Lineage (NCBI taxonomy): Eukaryota > Metazoa > Chordata > Lepidosauria > Squamata > Natricidae > Rhabdophis > Rhabdophis nuchalis. The sequence goes on along the minus strand of JBDLLF010000053.1, from coordinate 78,109 downwards.
AGATATGCGGAAGGCAGGCAGGCAGACAAGCAGGCAGGCAGGCAGGCTGGCTGGCTGGCTGGTTGGCTGGCTGGCTGGCTGTATGGCTAGATAGATAAATAGATAAATAGATAGATAGATAGATAGATAGATAGATAGATAGATAGATAGATAGATAGATAGATAGATAGATAGATAGATAGATAGATAGATAGATAGATAGATAGATAGATAGATAGATAGATAGATAGATAGATAGATAGATAGATAGATATGCAGGAAGGCAGGCAGGCAGACAAGCAGGCAGGCAGGCAGGCAGGCTGGCAGGCTGGCTGGCTGGCTGGCTGGCTGGCTGTCCGGCTAGATAGATAGATAGATAGATAGATAGATAGATGATAGATAGATAGATAGATAGATAGATAGATAGATAGATAGATAGATAGATAGATAGATAGATAGATAGATAGATAGATAGATAGATAGATAGATAGATAGATAGATAGATAGATAGATAGATAGATAGATAGATAGATAGATAGATAGATAGATAGATAGATAGATAGATAGATAGATAGATAGATAGATAGATAGATAGATAGATAGATAGATAGATAGATAGATAGATAGATAGATAGATAGATAGATAGATAGATAGATAGATAGATAGATAGATAGATAGATAGATAGATAGATAGATAGATAGATAGATAGATAGATAGATAGATAGATATGCAGGAAGGCAGGCAGGCAGACAAGCAAGCAGGCAGGCAGGCAGGCAGGCAGGCAGGCTGGCTGTCCGGCTAGATAGATTAGATAGATAGATAGATAGATAGATAGATAGATAGATAGATAGATAGATAGATAGATAGATAGATAGATAGATAGATAGATAGATAGATAGATAGATAGATAGATAGATAGATAGATAGATAGATAGATAGATAGATAGATAGATAGATAGATAGATAGATAGATAGATAGATAGATAGATAGATAGATAGATAGATAGATAGATAGATAGATAGATAGATAGATAGATAGATAGATAGATAGATAGATAGATAGATAGATATGCAGGAAGGCAGGCAGGCAGACAAGCAAGCAGGCAGGCAGGCAGGCAGGCAGGCAGGCTGGCTGGCTGGCTGGCTGGCTGGCTGTCCGGCTAGATAGATAGATAGATAGATAGATAGATAGATAGATAGATAGATAGATAGATAGATAGATAGATAGATAGATAGATAGATAGATAGATAGATAGATAGATAGATAGATAGATAGATAGATAGATAGATAGATAGATAGATAGATAGATAGATAGATAGATAGATAGATAGATAGATAGATAGATAGATAGATAGATAGATAGATAGATAGATAGATAGATAGATAGATAGATAGATAGATAGATAGATAGATAGATAGATAGATAGATAGATAGATAGATAGATAGATAGATAGATAGATAGATAGATAGATAGATAGATAGATAGATAGATAGATAGATAGATAGATAGATAGATAGATAGATAGATAGATAGATAGATAGATAGATAGATAGATAGATAGATAGATAGATAGATAGATAGATAGATAGATAGATAGATAGATAGATAGATAGATAGATAGATAGATAGATAGATAGATAGATAGATAGATAGATAGATAGATAGATAGATAGATAGATAGATAGATAGATAGATAGATAGATAGATAGATAGATAGATAGATAGATAGATAGATAGATAGATAGATAGATAGATAGATAGATAGATAGATAGATAGATAGATAGATAGATAGATAGATAGATAGATAGATAGATAGATAGATAGATAGATAGATAGATAGATAGATAGATAGATAGATAGATAGATAGATAGATAGATAGATAGATAGATAGATAGATGATAGATATGCAGGAAGGCAGGCAGGCAGACAAGCAGGCAGGCAGGCAGGCAGGCAGGCTGGCTGGCTGGCTGGCTGGCTGGCTGTCCGGCTAGATAGATAGATAGATAGATAGATAGATAGATAGATAGATAGATAGATAGATAGATAGATAGATAGATAGATAGATAGATAGATAGATAGATAGATAGATAGATAGATAGATAGATAGATAGATAGATAGATAGATAGATAGATAGATAGATAGATAGATAGATAGATAGATAGATAGATAGATAGATAGATAGATAGATAGATAGATAGATAGATAGATAGATAGATAGATAGATAGATAGATAGATAGATAGATAGATAGATAGATAGATAGATAGATAGATAGATAGATAGATAGATAGATAGATAGATAGATAGATAGATAGATAGATAGATAGATAGATAGATAGATAGATAGATAGATAGATAGATAGATAGATAGATAGATAGATAGATAGATAGATAGATAGATAGATAGATAGATAGATAGATAGATAGATAGATAGATAGATAGATAGATAGATAGATAGATAGATAGATAGATAGATAGATAGATAGATAGATAGATAGATAGATAGATAGATAGATAGATAGATAGATAGATAGATAGATAGATAGATAGATAGATAGATAGATAGATAGATAGATAGATAGATAGATAGATAGATAGATAGATAGATAGATAGATAGATAGATAGATAGATAGATAGATAGATAGATAGATAGATAGATAGATAGATAGATAGATAGATAGATAGATAGATAGATAGATAGATAGATAGATAGATAGATAGATAGATAGATAGATAGATAGATAGATAGATAGATAGATATATATGCAGGAAGGCAGGCAGGCAGACAAGCAAGCAGGCAGGCAGGCAGGCAGGCAGGCAGGCTGGCTGTCCGGCTAGATAGATTAGATAGATAGATAGATAGATAGATAGATAGATAGATAGATAGATAGATAGATAGATAGATAGATAGATAGATAGATAGATAGATAGATAGATAGATAGATAGATAGATAGATAGATAGATAGATAGATAGATAGATAGATAGATAGATATGCAGGAAGGCAGGCAGGCAGACAAGCAAGCAGGCAGGCAGGCAGGCAGGCAGGCAGGCTGGCTGTCCGGCTAGATAGATTAGATAGATAGATAGATAGATAGATAGATAGATAGATAGATAGATAGATAGATAGATAGATAGATAGATAGATAGATAGATAGATAGATAGATAGATAGATAGATAGATAGATAGATAGATAGATAGATTGATAGATAGATAGATAGATAGATAGATAGATAGATAGATAGATAGATATGCAGGAAGGCAGGCAGGCAGACAAGCAAGCAGGCAGGCAGGCAGGCAGGCAGGCAGGCTGGCTGGCTGGCTGGCTGGCTGGCTGTCCGGCTAGATAGATAGATAGATAGATAGATAGATAGATAGATAGATAGATAGATAGATAGATAGATAGATAGATAGATAGATAGATAGATAGATAGATAGATAGATAGATAGATAGATAGATAGATAGATAGATAGATAGATAGATAGATAGATAGATAGATAGATAGATAGATAGATAGATAGATAGATAGATAGATAGATAGATAGATAGATAGATAGATAGATAGATAGATAGATAGATAGATAGATAGATAGATAGATAGATAGATAGATAGATAGATAGATAGATAGATAGATAGATAGATAGATAGATAGATAGATAGATAGATAGATAGATAGATAGATAGATAGATAGATAGATAGATAGATAGATAGATAGATAGATAGATAGATAGATAGATAGATAGATAGATAGATAGATAGATAGATAGATAGATAGATAGATAGATAGATAGATAGATAGATAGATAGATAGATAGATAGATAGATAGATAGATAGATAGATAGATAGATAGATAGATAGATAGATAGATAGATAGATAGATAGATAGATAGATAGATAGATAGATAGATAGATAGATAGATAGATAGATAGATAGATAGATAGATAGATAGATAGATAGATAGATAGATAGATAGATAGATAGATAGATAGATAGATAGATAGATAGATAGATAGATAGATAGATAGATAGATAGATAGATAGATAGATAGATAGATAGATAGATAGATAGATAGATAGATAGATAGATAGATAGATAGATAGATAGATAGATAGATAGATAGATAGATAGATAGATAGATAGATAGATAGATAGATAGATAGATAGATAGATATGCAGGAAGGCAGGCAGGCAGACAAGCAAGCAGGCAGGCAGGCAGGCAGGCAGGCAGGCTGGCTGTCCGGCTAGATAGATTAGATAGATAGATAGATAGATAGATAGATAGATAGATAGATAGATAGATAGATAGATAGATAGATAGATAGATAGATAGATAGATAGATAGATAGATAGATAGATAGATAGATAGATAGATAGATAGATAGATAGATAGATATGCAGGAAGGCAGGCAGGCAGACAAGCAAGCAGGCAGGCAGGCAGGCAGGCAGGCAGGCTGGCTGTCCGGCTAGATAGATTAGATAGATAGATAGATAGATAGATAGATAGATAGATAGATAGATAGATAGATAGATAGATAGATAGATAGATAGATAGATAGATAGATAGATAGATAGATAGATAGATAGATAGATAGATAGATAGATAGATAGATAGATAGATATGCAGGAAGGCAGGCAGGCAGACAAGCAGGCAGGCAGGCAGGCAGGCTGGCAGGCTGGCTGGCTGGCTGGCTGGCTGGCTGTCCGGCTAGATAGATAGATAGATAGATAGATAGATAGATAGATAGATAGATAGATAGATAGATAGATAGATAGATAGATAGATAGATAGATAGATAGATAGATAGATAGATAGATAGATAGATAGATAGATAGATAGATAGATAGATAGATAGATAGATAGATAGATAGATAGATAGATAGATAGATAGATAGATAGATAGATAGATAGATAGATAGATAGATAGATAGATAGATAGATAGATAGATAGATAGATAGATAGATAGATAGATAGATAGATAGATAGATAGATAGATAGATAGATAGATAGATAGATAGATAGATAGATAGATAGATAGATAGATAGATAGATAGATAGATAGATAGATAGATAGATAGATAGATAGATAGATAGATAGATAGATAGATAGATAGATAGATAGATAGATAGATAGATAGATAGATAGATAGATAGATAGATAGATAGATAGATAGATAGATAGATAGATAGATAGATAGATAGATAGATAGATAGATAGATAGATAGATAGATAGATAGATAGATAGATAGATAGATAGATAGATAGATAGATAGATAGATAGATAGATAGATAGATAGATAGATAGATAGATAGATAGATAGATAGATAGATAGATAGATAGATAGATAGATAGATAGATAGATAGATAGATAGATAGATAGATAGATAGATAGATAGATAGATAGATAGATAGATAGATAGATAGATAGATAGATATGCAGGAAGGCAGGCAGGCAGACAAGCAGGCAGGCAGGCAGGCAGGCTGGCAGGCTGGCTGGCTGGCTGGCTGGCTGGCTGTCCGGCTAGATAGATAGATAGATAGATAGATAGATAGATAGATAGATAGATAGATAGATAGATAGATAGATAGATAGATAGATAGATAGATAGATAGATAGATAGATAGATAGATAGATAGATAGATAGATAGATAGATAGATAGATAGATAGATAGATAGATAGATAGATAGATAGATAGATAGATAGATAGATAGATAGATAGATAGATAGATAGATAGATAGATAGATAGATAGATAGATAGATAGATAGATAGATAGATAGATAGATAGATAGATAGATAGATAGATAGATAGATAGATAGATAGATAGATAGATAGATAGATAGATAGATAGATAGATAGATAGATAGATAGATAGATAGATAGATAGATAGATAGATAGATAGATAGATAGATAGATAGATAGATAGATAGATAGATAGATAGATAGATAGATAGATAGATAGATAGATAGATAGATAGATAGATAGATAGATAGATAGATAGATAGATAGATAGATAGATAGATAGATAGATAGATAGATAGATAGATAGATAGATAGATAGATAGATAGATAGATAGATAGATAGATAGATAGATAGATAGATAGATAGATAGATAGATAGATAGATAGATAGATAGATAGATAGATAGATAGATAGATAGATAGATAGATAGATAGATAGATAGATAGATAGATAGATAGATAGATAGATAGATAGATAGATAGATAGATAGATAGATAGATAGATAGATAGATAGATAGATAGATAGATAGATAGATAGATAGATAGATAGATAGATAGATAGATAGATAGATAGATAGATAGATAGATAGATAGATAGATAGATAGATAGATAGATAGATAGATAGATAGATAGATAGATAGATATGCAGGAAGGCAGGCAGGCAGACAAGCAAGCAGGCAGGCAGGCAGGCAGGCAGGCAGGCTGGCTGTCCGGCTAGATAGATTAGATAGATAGATAGATAGATAGATAGATAGATAGATAGATAGATAGATAGATAGATAGATAGATAGATAGATAGATAGATAGATAGATAGATAGATAGATAGATAGATATGCAGGAAGGCAGGCAGGCAGACAAGCAAGCAGGCAGGCAGGCAGGCAGGCAGGCAGGCTGGCTGTCCGGCTAGATAGATTAGATAGATAGATAGATAGATAGATAGATAGATAGATAGATAGATAGATAGATAGATAGATAGATAGATAGATAGATAGATAGATAGATAGATAGATAGATAGATAGATAGATAGATAGATAGATAGATAGATAGATAGATAGATAGATAGATAGATAGATATGCAGGAAGGCAGGCAGGCAGACAAGCAAGCAGGCAGGCAGGCAGGCAGGCAGGCAGGCTGGCTGTCCGGCTAGATAGATTAGATAGATAGATAGATAGATAGATAGATAGATAGATAGATAGATAGATAGATAGATAGATAGATAGATAGATAGATAGATAGATAGATAGATAGATAGATAGATAGATAGATAGATAGATAGATAGATAGATAGATAGATAGATATGCAGGAAGGCAGGCAGGCAGACAAGCAAGCAGGCAGGCAGGCAGGCAGGCAGGCAGGCTGGCTGTCCGGCTAGATAGATTAGATAGATAGATAGATAGATAGATAGATAGATAGATAGATAGATAGATAGATAGATAGATAGATAGATAGATAGATAGATAGATAGATAGATAGATAGATAGATAGATAGATAGATAGATAGATTGATAGATAGATAGATAGATAGATAGATAGATAGATAGATAGATAGATAGATATGCAGGAAGGCAGGCAGGCAGACAAGCAAGCAGGCAGGCAGGCAGGCAGGCAGGCAGGCTGGCTGGCTGGCTGGCTGGCTGGCTGTCCGGCTAGATAGATAGATAGATAGATAGATAGATAGATAGATAGATAGATAGATAGATAGATAGATAGATAGATAGATAGATAGATAGATAGATAGATAGATAGATAGATAGATAGATAGATAGATAGATAGATAGATAGATAGATAGATAGATAGATAGATAGATAGATAGATAGATAGATAGATAGATAGATAGATAGATAGATAGATAGATAGATAGATAGATAGATAGATAGATAGATAGATAGATAGATAGATAGATAGATAGATAGATAGATAGATAGATAGATAGATAGATAGATAGATAGATAGATAGATAGATAGATAGATAGATAGATAGATAGATAGATAGATAGATAGATAGATAGATAGATAGATAGATAGATAGATAGATAGATAGATAGATAGATAGATAGATAGATAGATAGATAGATAGATAGATAGATAGATAGATAGATAGATAGATAGATAGATAGATAGATAGATAGATAGATAGATAGATAGATAGATAGATAGATAGATAGATAGATAGATAGATAGATAGATAGATAGATAGATAGATAGATAGATAGATAGATAGATAGATAGATAGATAGATAGATAGATAGATAGATAGATAGATAGATAGATAGATAGATAGATAGATAGATAGATAGATAGATAGATAGATAGATAGATAGATAGATAGATAGATAGATAGATAGATAGATAGATAGATAGATAGATAGATAGATAGATAGATAGATAGATAGATAGATAGATAGATAGATAGATAGATAGATAGATAGATAGATAGATAGATAGATAGATAGATAGATAGATAGATAGATAGATAGATAGATAGATAGATAGATAGATAGATAGATAGATAGATAGATAGATATGCAGGAAGGCAGGCAGGCAGACAAGCAAGCAGGCAGGCAGGCAGGCAGGCAGGCAGGCTGGCTGTCCGGCTAGATAGATTAGATAGATAGATAGATAGATAGATAGATAGATAGATAGATAGATAGATAGATAGATAGATAGATAGATAGATAGATAGATAGATAGATAGATAGATAGATAGATAGATAGATAGATAGATAGATAGATAGATAGATAGATATGCAGGAAGGCAGGCAGGCAGACAAGCAAGCAGGCAGGCAGGCAGGCAGGCAGGCAGGCTGGCTGTCCGGCTAGATAGATTAGATAGATAGATAGATAGATAGATAGATAGATAGATAGATAGATAGATAGATAGATAGATAGATAGATAGATAGATAGATAGATAGATAGATAGATAGATAGATAGATAGATAGATAGATAGATAGATAGATAGATAGATAGATAGATATGCAGGAAGGCAGGCAGGCAGACAAGCAGGCAGGCAGGCAGGCAGGCTGGCAGGCTGGCTGGCTGGCTGGCTGGCTGGCTGTCCGGCTAGATAGATAGATAGATAGATAGATAGATAGATAGATAGATAGATAGATAGATAGATAGATAGATAGATAGATAGATAGATAGATAGATAGATAGATAGATAGATAGATAGATAGATAGATAGATAGATAGATAGATAGATAGATAGATAGATAGATAGATAGATAGATAGATAGATAGATAGATAGATAGATAGATAGATAGATAGATAGATAGATAGATAGATAGATAGATAGATAGATAGATAGATAGATAGATAGATAGATAGATAGATAGATAGATAGATAGATAGATAGATAGATAGATAGATAGATAGATAGATAGATAGATAGATAGATAGATAGATAGATAGATAGATAGATAGATAGATAGATAGATAGATAGATAGATAGATAGATAGATAGATAGATAGATAGATAGATAGATAGATAGATAGATAGATAGATAGATAGATAGATAGATAGATAGATAGATAGATAGATAGATAGATAGATAGATAGATAGATAGATAGATAGATAGATAGATAGATAGATAGATAGATAGATAGATAGATAGATAGATAGATAGATAGATAGATAGATAGATAGATAGATAGATAGATAGATAGATAGATAGATAGATAGATAGATAGATAGATAGATAGATAGATAGATAGATAGATAGATAGATAGATAGATAGATAGATAGATAGATAGATAGATAGATAGATAGATAGATAGATAGATAGATAGATAGATAGATAGATAGATAGATAGATAGATAGATAGATAGATAGATAGATAGATAGATAGATAGATAGATAGATAGATAGATAGATAGATAGATAGATAGATAGATAGATAGATAGATAGATAGATAGATAGATAGATAGATAGATAGATAGATAGATAGATAGATAGATAGATAGATAGATAGATAGATAGATAGATAGATAGATAGATAGATAGATAGATATGCAGGAAGGCAGGCAGGCAGACAAGCAAGCAGGCAGGCAGGCAGGCAGGCAGGCAGGCTGGCTGTCCGGCTAGATAGATTAGATAGATAGATAGATAGATAGATAGATAGATAGATAGATAGATAGATAGATAGATAGATAGATAGATAGATAGATAGATAGATAGATAGATAGATAGATAGATAGATAGATAGATATGCAGGAAGGCAGGCAGGCAGACAAGCAAGCAGGCAGGCAGGCAGGCAGGCAGGCAGGCTGGCTGTCCGGCTAGATAGATTAGATAGATAGATAGATAGATAGATAGATAGATAGATAGATAGATAGATAGATAGATAGATAGATAGATAGATAGATAGATAGATAGATAGATAGATAGATAGATAGATAGATAGATAGATAGGAAGGCAGGCAGGCAGACAAGCAAGCAGGCAGGCAGGCAGGCAGGCAGGCAGGCTGGCTGTCCGGCTAGATAGATTAGATAGATAGATAGATAGATAGATAGATAGATAGATAGATAGATAGATAGATAGATAGATAGATAGATAGATAGATAGATAGATAGATAGATAGATAGATAGATAGATAGATAGATAGATAGATAGATAGATAGATAGATAGATAGATAGATAGATAGATAGATAGATATGCAGGAAGGCAGGCAGGCAGACAAGCAAGCAGGCAGGCAGGCAGGCAGGCAGGCAGGCTGGCTGTCCGGCTAGATAGATTAGATAGATAGATAGATAGATAGATAGATAGATAGATAGATAGATAGATAGATAGATAGATAGATAGATAGATAGATAGATAGATAGATAGATAGATAGATAGATAGATAGATAGATTGATAGATAGATAGATAGATAGATAGATAGATAGATAGATAGATAGATATGCAGGAAGGCAGGCAGGCAGACAAGCAAGCAGGCAGGCAGGCAGGCAGGCAGGCAGGCTGGCTGGCTGGCTGGCTGGCTGGCTGTCCGGCTAGATAGATAGATAGATAGATAGATAGATAGATAGATAGATAGATAGATAGATAGATAGATAGATAGATAGATAGATAGATAGATAGATAGATAGATAGATAGATAGATAGATAGATAGATAGATAGATAGATAGATAGATAGATAGATAGATAGATAGATAGATAGATAGATAGATAGATAGATAGATAGATAGATAGATAGATAGATAGATAGATAGATAGATAGATAGATAGATAGATAGATAGATAGATAGATAGATAGATAGATAGATAGATAGATAGATAGATAGATAGATAGATAGATAGATAGATAGATAGATAGATAGATAGATAGATAGATAGATAGATAGATAGATAGATAGATAGATAGATAGATAGATAGATAGATAGATAGATAGATAGATAGATAGATAGATAGATAGATAGATAGATAGATAGATAGATAGATAGATAGATAGATAGATAGATAGATAGATAGATAGATAGATAGATAGATAGATAGATAGATAGATAGATAGATAGATAGATAGATAGATAGATAGATAGATAGATAGATAGATAGATAGATAGATAGATAGATAGATAGATAGATAGATAGATAGATAGATAGATAGATAGATAGATAGATAGATAGATAGATAGATAGATAGATAGATAGATAGATAGATAGATAGATAGATAGATAGATAGATAGATAGATAGATAGATAGATAGATAGATAGATAGATAGATAGATAGATAGATAGATAGATAGATAGATAGATAGATAGATAGATAGATAGATAGATAGATAGATAGATAGATAGATAGATAGATAGATAGATAGATAGATAGATAGATAGATAGATAGATAGATAGATAGATAGATAGATAGATAGATAGATAGATAGATAGATAGATAGATAGATAGATAGATAGATAGATAGATAGATAGATAGATAGATAGATAGATAGATAGATAGATAGATAGATAGATAGATATGCAGGAAGGCAGGCAGGCAGACAAGCAAGCAGGCAGGCAGGCAGGCAGGCAGGCAGGCTGGCTGTCCGGCTAGATAGATTAGATAGATAGATAGATAGATAGATAGATAGATAGATAGATAGATAGATAGATAGATAGATAGATAGATAGATAGATAGATAGATAGATAGATAGATAGATAGATAGATAGATATGCAGGAAGGCAGGCAGGCAGACAAGCAAGCAGGCAGGCAGGCAGGCAGGCAGGCAGGCTGGCTGTCCGGCTAGATAGATTAGATAGATAGATAGATAGATAGATAGATAGATAGATAGATAGATAGATAGATAGATAGATAGATAGATAGATAGATAGATAGATAGATAGATAGATAGATAGATAGATAGATAGATAGATAGATAGATAGATAGATAGATAGATAGATAGATAGATAGATAGATAGATAGATAGATAGATAGATAGATAGATAGATAGATATGCAGGAAGGCAGGCAGGCAGACAAGCAGGCAGGCAGGCAGGCAGGCTGGCAGGCTGGCTGGCTGGCTGGCTGGCTGGCTGTCCGGCTAGATAGATAGATAGATAGATAGATAGATAGATAGATAGATAGATAGATAGATAGATAGATAGATAGATAGATAGATAGATAGATAGATAGATAGATAGATAGATAGATAGATAGATAGATAGATAGATAGATAGATAGATAGATAGATAGATAGATAGATAGATAGATAGATAGATAGATAGATAGATAGATAGATAGATAGATAGATAGATAGATAGATAGATAGATAGATAGATAGATAGATAGATAGATAGATAGATAGATAGATAGATAGATAGATAGATAGATAGATAGATAGATAGATAGATAGATAGATAGATAGATAGATAGATAGATAGATAGATAGATAGATAGATAGATAGATAGATAGATAGATAGATAGATAGATAGATAGATAGATAGATAGATAGATAGATAGATAGATAGATAGATAGATAGATAGATAGATAGATAGATAGATAGATAGATAGATAGATAGATAGATAGATAGATAGATAGATAGATAGATAGATAGATAGATAGATAGATAGATAGATAGATAGATAGATAGATAGATAGATAGATAGATAGATAGATAGATAGATAGATAGATAGATAGATAGATAGATAGATAGATAGATAGATAGATAGATAGATAGATAGATAGATAGATAGATAGATAGATAGATAGATAGATAGATAGATAGATAGATAGATAGATAGATAGATAGATAGATAGATAGATAGATAGATAGATAGATAGATAGATAGATAGATAGATAGATAGATAGATAGATAGATAGATAGATAGATAGATAGATAGATAGATAGATAGATAGATAGATATGCAGGAAGGCAGGCAGGCAGACAAGCAAGCAGGCAGGCAGGCAGGCAGGCAGGCAGGCTGGCTGTCCGGCTAGATAGATTAGATAGATAGATAGATAGATAGATAGATAGATAGATAGATAGATAGATAGATAGATAGATAGATAGATAGATAGATAGATAGATAGATAGATAGATAGATAGATAGATAGATAGATAGATAGATAGATAGATAGATAGATAGATATGCAGGAAGGCAGGCAGGCAGACAAGCAAGCAGGCAGGCAGGCAGGCAGGCAGGCAGGCTGGCTGTCCGGCTAGATAGATTAGATAGATAGATAGATAGATAGATAGATAGATAGATAGATAGATAGATAGATAGATAGATAGATAGATAGATAGATAGATAGATAGATAGATAGATAGATAGATAGATAGATAGATAGATAGATAGATAGATAGATAGATAGATAGATAGATAGATAGATAGATAGATAGATAGATAGATAGATAGATAGATAGATAGATAGATAGATAGATAGATAGATAGATAGATAGATAGATAGATAGATAGATAGATAGATAGATAGATAGATAGATAGATAGATAGATAGATAGATAGATAGATAGATAGATAGATAGATAGATAGATATGCAGGAAGGCAGGCAGGCAGACAAGCAAGCAGGCAGGCAGGCAGGCAGGCAGGCAGGCTGGCTGTCCGGCTAGATAGATAGATAGATAGATAGATAGATAGATAGATAGATAGATAGATAGATAGATAGATAGATAGATAGATAGATAGATAGATAGATAGATAGATAGATAGATAGATAGATAGATAGATAGATAGATAGATAGATAGATAGATAGATAGATAGATAGATAGATAGATAGATAGATAGATAGATAGATAGATAGATAGATAGATAGATAGATAGATAGATAGATAGATAGATAGATAGATAGATAGATAGATAGATAGATAGATAGATAGATAGATAGATAGATAGATAGATAGATAGATAGATAGATAGATAGATAGATAGATAGATAGATAGATAGATAGATAGATAGATAGATAGATAGATAGATAGATAGATAGATAGATAGATAGATAGATAGATAGATAGATAGATAGATAGATAGATAGATAGATAGATAGATAGATAGATAGATAGATAGATAGATAGATAGATAGATAGATAGATAGATAGATAGATAGATAGATAGATAGATAGATAGATAGATAGATAGATAGATAGATAGATAGATAGATAGATAGATAGATAGATAGATAGATAGATAGATAGATAGATAGATAGATAGATAGATAGATAGATAGATAGATAGATAGATAGATAGATAGATAGATAGATAGATAGATAGATAGATAGATAGATAGATAGATAGATAGATAGATAGATAGATAGATAGATAGATAGATAGATAGATAGATAGATAGATAGATAGATAGATAGATAGATAGATAGATAGATAGATAGATAGATAGATAGATAGATAGATAGATAGATAGATAGATAGATAGATAGATAGATAGATAGATAGATAGATAGATAGATAGATAGATAGATAGATAGATAGATAGATAGATAGATAGATAGATAGATAGATAGATAGATAGATAGATAGATAGATAGATAGATAGATAGATAGATAGATAGATAGATAGATAGATAGATAGATAGATAGATAGATAGATAGATAGATAGATAGATAGATAGATAGATAGATAGATATGCAGGAAGGCAGGCAGGCAGACAAGCAAGCAGGCAGGCAGGCAGGCAGGCAGGCAGGCTGGCTGTCCGGCTAGATAGATTAGATAGATAGATAGATAGATAGATAGATAGATAGATAGATAGATAGATAGATAGATAGATAGATAGATATGCAGGAAGGCAGGCAGGCAGACAAGCAAGCAGGCAGGCAGGCAGGCAGGCAGGCAGGCTGGCTGTCCGGCTAGATAGATTAGATAGATAGATAGATAGATAGATAGATAGATAGATAGATAGATAGATAGATAGATAGATAGATAGATAGATAGATAGATAGATAGATAGATAGATAGATAGATAGATAGATAGATAGATAGATAGATAGATAGATAGATAGATAGATAGATAGATAGATAGATAGATAGATAGATAGATAGATAGATAGATAGATAGATAGATAGATAGATAGATAGATAGATAGATAGATAGATAGATAGATAGATAGATAGATAGATAGATAGATAGATAGATAGATAGATAGATAGATAGATAGATAGATAGATAGATAGATAGATAGATAGATAGATAGATAGATAGATAGATAGATAGATAGATAGATAGATAGATAGATAGATAGATAGATAGATAGATAGATAGATAGATAGATAGATAGATAGATAGATAGATAGATAGATAGATAGATAGATAGATAGATAGATAGATAGATAGATAGATAGATAGATAGATAGATAGATAGATAGATAGATAGATAGATAGATAGATAGATAGATAGATAGATAGATAGATAGATAGATAGATAGATAGATAGATAGATAGATAGATAGATAGATAGATAGATAGATAGATAGATAGATAGATAGATAGATAGATAGATAGATAGATAGATAGATAGATAGATAGATAGATAGATAGATAGATAGATAGATAGATAGATAGATAGATAGATAGATAGATAGATAGATAGATAGATAGATAGATAGATAGATAGATAGATAGATAGATAGATAGATAGATAGATAGATATGCAGGAAGGCAGGCAGGCAGACAAGCAAGCAGGCAGGCAGGCAGGCAGGCAGGCAGGCTGGCTGTCCGGCTAGATAGATTAGATAGATAGATAGATAGATAGATAGATAGATAGATAGATAGATAGATAGATAGATAGATAGATAGATAGATAGATAGATAGATAGATAGATAGATAGATAGATAGATAGATAGATAGATAGATAGATAGATAGATAGATAGATAGATAGATAGATAGATAGATAGATAGATAGATAGATAGATAGATAGATAGATAGATAGATAGATAGATAGATAGATAGATAGATAGATAGATAGATAGATAGATAGATAGATAGATAGATAGATAGATAGATAGATAGATAGATAGATAGATAGATAGATAGATAGATAGATAGATAGATAGATAGATAGATAGATAGATAGATAGATAGATAGATAGATAGATAGATAGATAGATAGATAGATAGATAGATAGATAGATAGATAGATAGATAGATAGATAGATAGATAGATAGATAGATAGATAGATAGATAGATAGATAGATAGATAGATAGATAGATAGATAGATAGATAGATAGATAGATAGATAGATAGATAGATAGATAGATAGATAGATAGATAGATAGATAGATAGATAGATAGATAGATAGATAGATAGATAGATAGATAGATAGATAGATAGATAGATAGATAGATAGATAGATAGATAGATAGATAGATAGATAGATAGATAGATAGATAGATAGATAGATAGATAGATAGATAGATAGATAGATAGATAGATAGATAGATAGATAGATAGATAGATAGATAGATAGATAGATAGATAGATAGATAGATAGATAGATAGATGATAGATAGATAGATAGATAGATAGATAGATAGATAGATAGATAGATAGATATGCAGGAAGGCAGGCAGGCAGACAAGCAAGCAGGCAGGCAGGCAGGCAGGCAGGCAGGCTGGCTGTCCGGCTAGATAGATTAGATAGATAGATAGATAGATAGATAGATAGATAGATAGATAGATAGATAGATAGATAGATAGATAGATAGATAGATATGCAGGAAGGCAGGCAGGCAGACAAGCAAGCAGGCAGGCAGGCAGGCAGGCAGGCAGGCTGGCTGTCCGGCTAGATAGATTAGATAGATAGATAGATAGATAGATAGATAGATAGATAGATAGATAGATAGATAGATAGATAGATAGATAGATAGATAGATAGATAGATAGATAGATAGATAGATAGATAGATAGATAGATAGATAGATAGATAGATAGATAGATAGATAGATAGATAGATAGATAGATAGATAGATAGATAGATAGATAGATAGATAGATAGATAGATAGATAGATAGATAGATAGATAGATAGATAGATAGATAGATAGATAGATAGATAGATAGATAGATAGATAGATAGATAGATAGATAGATAGATAGATAGATAGATAGATAGATAGATAGATAGATAGATAGATAGATAGATAGATAGATAGATAGATAGATAGATAGATAGATAGATAGATAGATAGATAGATAGATAGATAGATAGATAGATAGATAGATAGATAGATAGATAGATAGATAGATAGATAGATAGATAGATAGATAGATAGATAGATAGATAGATAGATAGATAGATAGATAGATAGATAGATAGATAGATAGATAGATAGATAGATAGATAGATAGATAGATAGATAGATAGATAGATAGATAGATAGATAGATAGATAGATAGATAGATAGATAGATAGATAGATAGATAGATAGATAGATAGATAGATAGATAGATAGATAGATAGATAGATAGATAGATAGATAGATAGATAGATAGATAGATAGATAGATAGATAGATAGATAGATAGATAGATAGATAGATAGATAGATAGATAGATAGATAGATAGATAGATAGATAGATAGATAGATAGATAGATAGATAGATAGATAGATAGATAGATAGATAGATAGATAGATAGATAGATAGATATGCAGGAAGGCAGGCAGGCAGACAAGCAAGCAGGCAGGCAGGCAGGCAGGCAGGCAGGCTGGCTGTCCGGCTAGATAGATTAGATAGATAGATAGATAGATAGATAGATAGATAGATAGATAGATAGATAGATAGATAGATAGATAGATAGATAGATAGATAGATAGATAGATAGATAGATAGATAGATAGATAGATAGATAGATAGATAGATAGATAGATAGATAGATAGATAGATAGATAGATAGATAGATAGATAGATAGATAGATAGATAGATAGATAGATAGATAGATAGATAGATAGATAGATAGATAGATAGATAGATAGATAGATAGATAGATAGATAGATAGATAGATAGATAGATAGATAGATAGATAGATAGATAGATAGATAGATAGATAGATAGATAGATAGATAGATAGATAGATAGATAGATAGATAGATAGATAGATAGATAGATAGATAGATAGATAGATAGATAGATAGATAGATAGATAGATAGATAGATAGATAGATAGATAGATAGATAGATAGATAGATAGATAGATAGATAGATAGATAGATAGATAGATAGATAGATAGATAGATAGATAGATAGATAGATAGATAGATAGATAGATAGATAGATAGATAGATAGATAGATAGATAGATAGATAGATAGATAGATAGATAGATAGATAGATAGATAGATAGATAGATAGATAGATAGATAGATAGATAGATAGATAGATAGATAGATAGATAGATAGATAGATAGATAGATAGATAGATAGATAGATAGATAGATAGATAGATAGATAGATAGATAGATAGATAGATAGATAGATAGATAGATAGATAGATAGATAGATAGATAGATAGATATGCAGGAAGGCAGGCAGGCAGACAAGCAGGCAGGCAGGCAGGCAGGCTGGCAGGCTGGCTGGCTGGCTGGCTGGCTGGCTGTCCGGCTAGATAGATAGATAGATAGATAGATAGATAGATAGATAGATAGATAGATAGATAGATAGATAGATAGATAGATAGATAGATAGATAGATAGATAGATAGATAGATAGATAGATAGATAGATAGATAGATAGATAGATAGATAGATAGATAGATAGATAGATAGATAGATAGATAGATAGATAGATAGATAGATAGATAGATAGATAGATAGATAGATAGATAGATAGATAGATAGATAGATAGATAGATAGATAGATAGATAGATAGATAGATAGATAGATAGATAGATAGATAGATAGATAGATAGATAGATAGATAGATAGATAGATAGATAGATAGATAGATAGATAGATAGATAGATAGATAGATAGATAGATAGATAGATAGATAGATAGATAGATATGCAGGAAGGCAGGCAGGCAGACAAGCAAGCAGGCAGGCAGGCAGGCAGGCAGGCAGGCTGGCTGTCCGGCTAGATAGATTAGATAGATAGATAGATAGATAGATAGATAGATAGATAGATAGATAGATAGATAGATAGATAGATAGATAGATAGATAGATAGATAGATAGATAGATAGATAGATAGATAGATAGATAGATAGATAGATAGATAGATTGATAGATAGATAGATAGATAGATAGATAGATAGATAGATAGATAGATAGATATGCAGGAAGGCAGGCAGGCAGACAAGCAAGCAGGCAGGCAGGCAGGCAGGCAGGCAGGCTGGCTGGCTGGCTGGCTGGCTGGCTGTCCGGCTAGATAGATAGATAGATAGATAGATAGATAGATAGATAGATAGATAGATAGATAGATAGATAGATAGATAGATAGATAGATAGATAGATAGATAGATAGATAGATAGATAGATAGATAGATAGATAGATAGATAGATAGATAGATAGATAGATAGATAGATAGATAGATAGATAGATAGATAGATAGATAGATAGATAGATAGATAGATAGATAGATAGATAGATAGATAGATAGATAGATAGATAGATAGATAGATAGATAGATAGATAGATAGATAGATAGATAGATAGATAGATAGATAGATAGATAGATAGATAGATAGATAGATAGATAGATAGATAGATAGATAGATAGATAGATAGATAGATAGATAGATAGATAGATAGATAGATAGATAGATAGATAGATAGATAGATAGATAGATAGATAGATAGATAGATAGATAGATAGATAGATAGATAGATAGATAGATAGATAGATAGATAGATAGATAGATAGATAGATAGATAGATAGATAGATAGATAGATAGATAGATAGATAGATAGATAGATAGATAGATAGATAGATAGATAGATAGATAGATAGATAGATAGATAGATAGATAGATAGATAGATAGATAGATAGATAGATAGATAGATAGATAGATAGATAGATAGATAGATAGATAGATAGATAGATAGATAGATAGATAGATAGATAGATAGATAGATAGATAGATAGATAGATAGATAGATAGATAGATAGATAGATAGATATGCAGGAAGGCAGGCAGGCAGACAAGCAAGCAGGCAGGCAGGCAGGCAGGCAGGCAGGCTGGCTGTCCGGCTAGATAGATTAGATAGATAGATAGATAGATAGATAGATAGATAGATAGATAGATAGATAGATAGATAGATAGATAGATAGATAGATAGATAGATAGATAGATAGATAGATAGATAGATAGATAGATAGATAGATAGATAGATAGATATGCAGGAAGGCAGGCAGGCAGACAAGCAAGCAGGCAGGCAGGCAGGCAGGCAGGCAGGCAGGCTGGCTGTCCGGCTAGATAGATTAGATAGATAGATAGATAGATAGATAGATAGATAGATAGATAGATAGATAGATAGATAGATAGATAGATAGATAGATAGATAGATAGATAGATAGATAGATAGATAGATAGATAGATAGATAGATATGCAGGAAGGCAGGCAGGCAGACAAGCAAGCAGGCAGGCAGGCAGGCAGGCAGGCAGGCTGGCTGTCCGGCTAGATAGATTAGATAGATAGATAGATAGATAGATAGATAGATAGATAGATAGATAGATAGATAGATAGATAGATAGATAGATAGATAGATAGATAGATAGATAGATAGATAGATAGATAGATAGATAGATAGATAGATAGATAGATAGATAGATAGATAGATAGATAGATAGATAGATAGATAGATAGATAGATATGCAGGAAGGCAGGCAGGCAGACAAGCAAGCAGGCAGGCAGGCAGGCAGGCAGGCAGGCTGGCTGTCCGGCTAGATAGATTAGATAGATAGATAGATAGATAGATAGATAGATAGATAGATAGATAGATAGATAGATAGATAGATAGATAGATAGATAGATAGATAGATAGATAGATAGATAGATAGATAGATAGATAGATAGATAGATAGATAGATAGATAGATTGATAGATAGATAGATAGATAGATAGATAGATAGATATGCAGGAAGGCAGGCAGGCAGACAAGCAAGCAGGCAGGCAGGCAGGCAGGCAGGCAGGCTGGCTGGCTGGCTGGCTGGCTGGCTGTCCGGCTAGATAGATAGATAGATAGATAGATAGATAGATAGATAGATAGATAGATAGATAGATAGATAGATAGATAGATAGATAGATAGATAGATAGATAGATAGATAGATAGATAGATAGATAGATAGATAGATAGATAGATAGATAGATAGATAGATAGATAGATAGATAGATAGATAGATAGATAGATAGATAGATAGATAGATAGATAGATAGATAGATAGATAGATAGATAGATAGATAGATAGATAGATAGATAGATAGATAGATAGATAGATAGATAGATAGATAGATAGATAGATAGATAGATAGATAGATAGATAGATAGATAGATAGATAGATAGATAGATAGATAGATAGATAGATAGATAGATAGATAGATAGATAGATAGATAGATAGATAGATAGATAGATAGATAGATAGATAGATAGATAGATAGATAGATAGATAGATAGATAGATAGATAGATAGATAGATAGATAGATAGATAGATAGATAGATAGATAGATAGATAGATAGATAGATAGATAGATAGATAGATAGATAGATAGATAGATAGATAGATAGATAGATAGATAGATAGATAGATAGATAGATAGATAGATAGATAGATAGATAGATAGATAGATAGATAGATAGATAGATAGATAGATAGATAGATAGATAGATAGATAGATAGATAGATAGATAGATAGATAGATAGATAGATAGATAGATAGATAGATAGATAGATAGATAGATAGATAGATAGATAGATAGATAGATAGATAGATAGATAGATAGATGATAGATAGATAGATAGATAGATAGATAGATAGATATGCAGGAAGGCAGGCAGGCAGACAAGCAAGCAGGCAGGCAGGCAGGCAGGCAGGCAGGCTGGCTGTCCGGCTAGATAGATTAGATAGATAGATAGATAGATAGATAGATAGATAGATAGATAGATAGATAGATAGATAGATAGATATGCAGATAGATAGATAGATAGATAGATAGATAGATAGATAGATATGCAGGAAGGCAGGCAGGCAGACAAGCAAGCAGGCAGGCAGGCAGGCAGGCAGGCAGGCTGGCTGTCCGGCTAGATAGATTAGATAGATAGATAGATAGATAGATAGATAGATAGATAGATAGATAGATAGATAGATAGATAGATAGATAGATAGATAGATAGATAGATAGATAGATAGATAGATAGATAGATAGATAGATAGATAGATAGATAGATAGATAGATAGATAGATAGATAGATAGATAGATAGATAGATAGATAGATAGATAGATAGATAGATAGATAGATAGATAGATAGATAGATAGATAGATAGATATGCAGGAAGGCAGGCAGGCAGACAAGCAAGCAGGCAGGCAGGCAGGCAGGCAGGCAGGCTGGCTGGCTGGCTGGCTGGCTGGCTGTCCGGCTAGATAGATAGATAGATAGATAGATAGATAGATAGATAGATAGATAGATAGATAGATAGATAGATAGATAGATAGATAGATAGATAGATAGATAGATAGATAGATAGATAGATAGATAGATAGATAGATAGATAGATAGATAGATAGATAGATAGATAGATAGATAGATAGATAGATAGATAGATAGATAGATAGATAGATAGATAGATAGATAGATAGATAGATAGATAGATAGATAGATAGATAGATAGATAGATAGATAGATAGATAGATAGATAGATAGATAGATAGATAGATAGATAGATAGATAGATAGATAGATAGATAGATAGATAGATAGATAGATAGATAGATAGATAGATAGATAGATAGATAGATAGATAGATAGATAGATAGATAGATAGATAGATAGATAGATAGATAGATAGATAGATAGATAGATAGATAGATAGATAGATAGATAGATAGATAGATAGATAGATAGATAGATAGATAGATAGATAGATAGATAGATAGATAGATAGATAGATAGATAGATAGATAGATAGATAGATAGATAGATAGATAGATAGATAGATAGATAGATAGATAGATAGATAGATAGATAGATAGATAGATAGATAGATAGATAGATAGATAGATAGATAGATAGATAGATAGATAGATAGATAGATAGATAGATAGATAGATAGATAGATAGATAGATAGATAGATAGATAGATAGATAGATAGATAGATAGATAGATAGATAGATAGATAGATAGATAGATAGATAGATAGATAGATAGATAGATAGATAGATAGATAGATAGATAGATAGATAGATAGATAGATAGATAGATAGATAGATAGATAGATAGATAGATAGATAGATAGATAGATAGATAGATAGATAGATATGCAGGAAGGCAGGCAGGCAGACAAGCAGGCAGGCAGGCAGGCAGGCTGGCAGGCTGGCTGGCTGGCTGGCTGGCTGGCTGTCCGGCTAGATAGATAGATAGATAGATAGATAGATAGATAGATAGATAGATAGATAGATAGATAGATAGATAGATAGATAGATAGATAGATAGATAGATAGATAGATAGATAGATAGATAGATAGATAGATAGATAGATAGATAGATAGATAGATAGATAGATAGATAGATAGATAGATAGATAGATAGATAGATAGATAGATAGATAGATAGATAGATAGATAGATAGATAGATAGATAGATAGATAGATAGATAGATAGATAGATAGATAGATAGATAGATAGATAGATAGATAGATAGATAGATAGATAGATAGATAGATAGATAGATAGATAGATAGATAGATAGATAGATAGATAGATAGATAGATAGATAGATAGATAGATAGATAGATAGATAGATAGATAGATAGATAGATAGATAGATAGATAGATAGATAGATAGATAGATAGATAGATAGATAGATAGATAGATAGATAGATAGATAGATAGATAGATAGATAGATAGATAGATAGATAGATAGATAGATAGATAGATAGATAGATAGATAGATAGATAGATAGATAGATAGATAGATAGATAGATAGATAGATAGATAGATAGATAGATAGATAGATAGATAGATAGATAGATAGATAGATAGATAGATAGATAGATAGATAGATAGATAGATAGATAGATAGATAGATAGATAGATAGATAGATAGATAGATAGATAGATAGATAGATAGATATGCAGGAAGGCAGGCAGGCAGACAAGCAAGCAGGCAGGCAGGCAGGCAGGCAGGCAGGCTGGCTGTCCGGCTAGATAGATTAGATAGATAGATAGATAGATAGATAGATAGATAGATAGATAGATAGATAGATAGATAGATAGATAGATAGATAGATAGATAGATAGATAGATAGATAGATAGATAGATAGATAGATAGATAGATAGATAGATAGATAGATAGATAGATAGATAGATAGATAGATAGATAGATAGATAGATAGATAGATAGATAGATAGATAGATAGATAGATAGATAGATAGATAGATAGATAGATAGATAGATAGATAGATAGATAGATAGATAGATAGATAGATAGATAGATAGATAGATAGATAGATAGATAGATAGATAGATAGATAGATAGATAGATAGATAGATAGATAGATAGATAGATAGATAGATAGATAGATGATAGATAGATAGATAGATAGATAGATAGATAGATATGCAGGAAGGCAGGCAGGCAGACAAGCAAGCAGGCAGGCAGGCAGGCAGGCAGGCAGGCTGGCTGTCCGGCTAGATAGATTAGATAGATAGATAGATAGATAGATAGATAGATAGATAGATAGATAGATAGATATGCAGGAAGGCAGGCAGGCAGACAAGCAAGCAGGCAGGCAGGCAGGCAGGCAGGCAGGCTGGCTGTCCGGCTAGATAGATTAGATAGATAGATAGATAGATAGATAGATAGATAGATAGATAGATAGATAGATAGATAGATAGATAGATAGATAGATAGATAGATAGATAGATAGATAGATAGATAGATAGATAGATAGATAGATAGATAGATAGATAGATAGATAGATAGATAGATAGATAGATAGATAGATAGATAGATAGATAGATAGATAGATAGATAGATAGATAGATAGATAGATAGATAGATAGATAGATAGATAGATATGCAGGAAGGCAGGCAGGCAGACAAGCAAGCAGGCAGGCAGGCAGGCAGGCAGGCAGGCTGGCTGGCTGGCTGGCTGGCTGGCTGTCCGGCTAGATAGATAGATAGATAGATAGATAGATAGATAGATAGATAGATAGATAGATAGATAGATAGATAGATAGATAGATAGATAGATAGATAGATAGATAGATAGATAGATAGATAGATAGATAGATAGATAGATAGATAGATAGATAGATAGATAGATAGATAGATAGATAGATAGATAGATAGATAGATAGATAGATAGATAGATAGATAGATAGATAGATAGATAGATAGATAGATAGATAGATAGATAGATAGATAGATAGATAGATAGATAGATAGATAGATAGATAGATAGATAGATAGATAGATAGATAGATAGATAGATAGATAGATAGATAGATAGATAGATAGATAGATAGATAGATAGATATGCAGGAAGGCAGGCAGGCAGACAAGCAGGCAGGCAGGCAGGCAGGCTGGCAGGCTGGCTGGCTGGCTGGCTGGCTGGCTGTCCGGCTAGATAGATAGATAGGTAGATAGATAGATAGATAGATAGATAGATAGATAGATAGATAGATAGATAGATAGATAGATAGATAGATAGATAGATAGATAGATAGATAGATAGATAGATAGATAGATAGATAGATAGATAGATAGATAGATAGATAGATAGATAGATAGATAGATAGATAGATAGATAGATAGATAGATAGATAGATAGATAGATAGATAGATAGATAGATAGATAGATAGATAGATAGATAGATAGATAGATAGATAGATAGATAGATAGATAGATAGATAGATAGATAGATAGATAGATAGATAGATAGATAGATAGATAGATAGATAGATAGATAGATAGATAGATAGATAGATAGATAGATAGATAGATAGATAGATAGATAGATAGATAGATAGATAGATAGATAGATAGATAGATAGATAGATAGATAGATAGATAGATAGATAGATAGATAGATAGATAGATAGATAGATAGATAGATAGATAGATAGATAGATAGATAGATAGATAGATAGATAGATAGATAGATAGATAGATAGATAGATAGATAGATAGATAGATAGATAGATAGATAGATAGATAGATAGATAGATAGATAGATAGATAGATAGATAGATAGATATGCAGGAAGGCAGGCAGGCAGACAAGCAAGCAGGCAGGCAGGCAGGCAGGCAGGCAGGCTGGCTGTCCGGCTAGATAGATTAGATAGATAGATAGATAGATAGATAGATAGATAGATAGATAGATAGATAGATAGATAGATAGATAGATAGATAGATAGATAGATAGATAGATAGATAGATAGATAGATAGATAGATAGATAGATAGATAGATAGATAGATAGATAGATAGATAGATAGATAGATAGATAGATAGATAGATAGATAGATAGATAGATAGATAGATAGATAGATAGATAGATAGATAGATAGATAGATAGATAGATAGATAGATAGATAGATAGATAGATAGATAGATAGATAGATAGATAGATAGATAGATAGATAGATAGATAGATAGATAGATAGATAGATAGATAGATAGATAGATAGATAGATAGATAGATAGATAGATAGATAGATGATAGATAGATAGATAGATAGATAGATAGATAGATAGATATGCAGGAAGGCAGGCAGGCAGACAAGCAAGCAGGCAGGCAGGCAGGCAGGCAGGCAGGCTGGCTGTCCGGCTAGATAGATTAGATAGATAGATAGATAGATAGATAGATAGATAGATAGATAGATAGATAGATAGATAGATAGATATGCAGGAAGGCAGGCAGGCAGACAAGCAAGCAGGCAGGCAGGCAGGCAGGCAGGCAGGCTGGCTGTCCGGCTAGATAGATTAGATAGATAGATAGATAGATAGATAGATAGATAGATAGATAGATAGATAGATAGATAGATAGATAGATAGATAGATAGATAGATAGATAGATAGATAGATAGATAGATAGATAGATAGATAGATAGATAGATAGATAGATAGATAGATAGATAGATAGATAGATAGATAGATAGATAGATAGATAGATAGATAGATAGATAGATAGATAGATAGATAGATATGCAGGAAGGCAGGCAGGCAGACAAGCAAGCAGGCAGGCAGGCAGGCAGGCAGGCAGGCTGGCTGGCTGGCTGGCTGGCTGGCTGTCCGGCTAGATAGATAGATAGATAGATAGATAGATAGATAGATAGATAGATAGATAGATAGATAGATAGATAGATAGATAGATAGATAGATAGATAGATAGATAGATAGATAGATAGATAGATAGATAGATAGATAGATAGATAGATAGATAGATAGATAGATAGATAGATAGATAGATAGATAGATAGATAGATAGATAGATAGATAGATAGATAGATAGATAGATAGATAGATAGATAGATAGATAGATAGATAGATAGATAGATAGATAGATAGATAGATAGATAGATAGATAGATAGATAGATAGATAGATAGATAGATAGATAGATAGATAGATAGATAGATAGATAGATAGATAGATAGATAGATAGATAGATAGATAGATAGATAGATAGATAGATAGATAGATAGATAGATAGATAGATAGATAGATAGATAGATAGATAGATAGATAGATAGATAGATAGATAGATAGATAGATAGATAGATAGATAGATAGATAGATAGATAGATAGATAGATAGATAGATAGATAGATAGATAGATAGATAGATAGATAGATAGATAGATAGATAGATAGATAGATAGATAGATAGATAGATAGATAGATAGATAGATAGATAGATAGATAGATAGATAGATAGATAGATAGATAGATAGATAGATAGATAGATAGATAGATAGATAGATAGATAGATAGATAGATAGATATGCAGGAAGGCAGGCAGGCAGACAAGCAAGCAGGCAGGCAGGCAGGCAGGCAGGCAGGCTGGCTGGCTGGCTGGCTGGCTGGCTGTCCGGCTAGATAGATAGATAGATAGATAGATAGATAGATAGATAGATAGATAGATAGATAGATAGATAGATAGATAGATAGATAGATAGATAGATAGATAGATAGATAGATAGATAGATAGATAGATAGATAGATAGATAGATAGATAGATAGATAGATAGATAGATAGATAGATAGATAGATAGATAGATAGATAGATAGATAGATAGATAGATAGATAGATAGATAGATAGATAGATAGATAGATAGATAGATAGATAGATAGATAGATAGATAGATAGATAGATAGATAGATAGATAGATAGATAGATAGATAGATAGATAGATAGATAGATAGATAGATAGATAGATAGATAGATAGATAGATAGATAGATAGATAGATAGATAGATAGATAGATAGATAGATAGATAGATAGATAGATAGATAGATAGATAGATAGATAGATAGATAGATAGATAGATAGATAGATAGATAGATAGATAGATAGATAGATAGATAGATAGATAGATAGATAGATAGATAGATAGATAGATAGATAGATAGATAGATAGATAGATAGATAGATAGATAGATAGATAGATAGATAGATAGATAGATAGATAGATAGATAGATAGATAGATAGATAGATAGATAGATAGATAGATAGATAGATAGATAGATAGATAGATAGATAGATAGATAGATAGATAGATAGATAGATAGATAGATAGATAGATAGATAGATAGATAGATAGATAGATAGATAGATAGATAGATATGCAGGAAGGCAGGCAGGCAGACAAGCAGGCAGGCAGGCAGGCAGGCTGGCAGGCTGGCTGGCTGGCTGGCTGGCTGGCTGTCCGGCTAGATAGATAGATAGATAGATAGATAGATAGATAGATAGATAGATAGATAGATAGATAGATAGATAGATAGATAGATAGATAGATAGATAGATAGATAGATAGATAGATAGATAGATAGATAGATAGATAGATAGATAGATAGATAGATAGATAGATAGATAGATAGATAGATAGATAGATAGATAGATAGATAGATAGATAGATAGATAGATAGATAGATAGATAGATAGATAGATAGATAGATAGATAGATAGATAGATAGATAGATAGATAGATAGATAGATAGATAGATAGATAGATAGATAGATAGATAGATAGATAGATAGATAGATAGATAGATAGATAGATAGATAGATAGATAGATAGATAGATAGATAGATAGATAGATAGATAGATAGATAGATAGATAGATAGATAGATAGATAGATAGATAGATAGATAGATAGATAGATAGATAGATAGATAGATAGATAGATAGATAGATAGATAGATAGATAGATAGATAGATAGATAGATAGATAGATAGATAGATAGATAGATAGATAGATAGATAGATAGATAGATAGATAGATAGATAGATAGATAGATAGATAGATAGATAGATAGATAGATAGATAGATAGATAGATAGATAGATAGATAGATAGATAGATAGATAGATAGATAGATAGATAGATAGATAGATAGATAGATAGATAGATAGATAGATAGATAGATATGCAGGAAGGCAGGCAGGCAGACAAGCAAGCAGGCAGGCAGGCAGGCAGGCAGGCAGGCTGGCTGTCCGGCTAGATAGATTAGATAGATAGATAGATAGATAGATAGATAGATAGATAGATAGATAGATAGATAGATAGATAGATAGATAGATAGATAGATAGATAGATAGATAGATAGATAGATAGATAGATAGATAGATAGATAGATAGATAGATAGATAGATAGATAGATAGATAGATAGATAGATAGATAGATAGATAGATAGATAGATAGATAGATAGATAGATAGATAGATAGATAGATAGATAGATAGATAGATAGATAGATAGATAGATAGATAGATAGATAGATAGATAGATAGATAGATAGATAGATAGATAGATAGATAGATAGATAGATAGATAGATGATAGATAGATAGATAGATAGATAGATAGATAGATATGCAGGAAGGCAGGCAGGCAGACAAGCAAGCAGGCAGGCAGGCAGGCAGGCAGGCAGGCTGGCTGTCCGGCTAGATAGATTAGATAGATAGATAGATAGATAGATAGATAGATAGATAGATAGATAGATAGATAGATAGATAGATAGATATGCAGGAAGGCAGGCAGGCAGACAAGCAAGCAGGCAGGCAGGCAGGCAGGCAGGCAGGCTGGCTGTCCGGCTAGATAGATTAGATAGATAGATAGATAGATAGATAGATAGATAGATAGATAGATAGATAGATAGATAGATAGATAGATAGATAGATAGATAGATAGATAGATAGATAGATAGATAGATAGATAGATAGATAGATAGATAGATAGATAGATAGATAGATAGATAGATAGATAGATAGATAGATAGATAGATAGATAGATAGATAGATAGATAGATAGATAGATAGATAGATAGATAGATAGATAGATAGATAGATAGATAGATAGATAGATAGATAGATAGATATGCAGGAAGGCAGGCAGGCAGACAAGCAAGCAGGCAGGCAGGCAGGCAGGCAGGCAGGCTGGCTGGCTGGCTGGCTGGCTGGCTGTCCGGCTAGATAGATAGATAGATAGATAGATAGATAGATAGATAGATAGATAGATAGATAGATAGATAGATAGATAGATAGATAGATAGATAGATAGATAGATAGATAGATAGATAGATAGATAGATAGATAGATAGATAGATAGATAGATAGATAGATAGATAGATAGATAGATAGATAGATAGATAGATAGATAGATAGATAGATAGATAGATAGATAGATAGATAGATAGATAGATAGATAGATAGATAGATAGATAGATAGATAGATAGATAGATAGATAGATAGATAGATAGATAGATAGATAGATAGATAGATAGATAGATAGATAGATAGATAGATAGATAGATAGATAGATAGATAGATAGATAGATAGATAGATAGATAGATAGATAGATAGATAGATAGATAGATAGATAGATAGATAGATAGATAGATAGATAGATAGATAGATAGATAGATAGATAGATAGATAGATAGATAGATAGATAGATAGATAGATAGATAGATAGATAGATAGATAGATAGATAGATAGATAGATAGATAGATAGATAGATAGATAGATAGATAGATAGATAGATAGATAGATAGATAGATAGATAGATAGATAGATAGATAGATAGATAGATAGATAGATAGATAGATAGATAGATAGATAGATAGATAGATAGATAGATAGATAGATAGATAGATAGATAGATAGATAGATAGATAGATAGATAGATAGATAGATAGATAGATAGATAGATAGATAGATAGATAGATAGATAGATAGATAGATAGATAGATAGATAGATAGATAGATGATAGATAGATAGATAGATAGATAGATAGATAGATAGATAGATAGATATGCAGGAAGGCAGGCAGGCAGACAAGCAAGCAGGCAGGCAGGCAGGCAGGCAGGCAGGCTGGCTGTCCGGCTAGATAGATTAGATAGATAGATAGATAGATAGATAGATAGATAGATAGATAGATAGATAGATAGATAGATAGATAGATAGATAGATAGATATGCAGGAAGGCAGGCAGGCAGACAAGCAAGCAGGCAGGCAGGCAGGCAGGCAGGCAGGCTGGCTGTCCGGCTAGATAGATTAGATAGATAGATAGATAGATAGATAGATAGATAGATAGATAGATAGATAGATAGATAGATAGATAGATAGATAGATAGATAGATAGATAGATAGATAGATAGATAGATAGATAGATAGATAGATAGATAGATAGATAGATAGATAGATAGATAGATAGATAGATAGATAGATAGATAGATAGATAGATAGATAGATAGATAGATAGATAGATAGATAGATAGATATGCAGGAAGGCAGGCAGGCAGACAAGCAAGCAGGCAGGCAGGCAGGCAGGCAGGCAGGCTGGCTGGCTGGCTGGCTGGCTGGCTGTCCGGCTAGATAGATAGATAGATAGATAGATAGATAGATAGATAGATAGATAGATAGATAGATAGATAGATAGATAGATAGATAGATAGATAGATAGATAGATAGATAGATAGATAGATAGATAGATAGATAGATAGATAGATAGATAGATAGATAGATAGATAGATAGATAGATAGATAGATAGATAGATAGATAGATAGATAGATAGATAGATAGATAGATAGATAGATAGATAGATAGATAGATAGATAGATAGATAGATAGATAGATAGATAGATAGATAGATAGATAGATAGATAGATAGATAGATAGATAGATAGATAGATAGATAGATAGATAGATAGATAGATAGATAGATAGATAGATAGATAGATAGATAGATAGATAGATAGATAGATAGATAGATAGATAGATAGATAGATAGATAGATAGATAGATAGATAGATAGATAGATAGATAGATAGATAGATAGATAGATAGATAGATAGATAGATAGATAGATAGATAGATAGATAGATAGATAGATAGATAGATAGATAGATAGATAGATAGATAGATAGATAGATAGATAGATAGATAGATAGATAGATAGATAGATAGATAGATAGATAGATAGATAGATAGATAGATAGATAGATAGATAGATAGATAGATAGATAGATAGATAGATAGATAGATAGATAGATAGATAGATAGATAGATAGATAGATAGATAGATAGATAGATAGATAGATAGATAGATAGATAGATAGATAGATAGATAGATAGATAGATAGATAGATAGATAGATAGATAGATAGATAGATAGATAGATAGAGATAGATAGATAGATAGATAGATAGATAGATAGATAGATAGATATGCAGGAAGGCAGGCAGGCAGACAAGCAGGCAGGCAGGCAGGCAGGCTGGCAGGCTGGCTGGCTGGCTGGCTGGCTGGCTGTCCGGCTAGATAGATAGATAGATAGATAGATAGATAGATAGATAGATAGATAGATAGATAGATAGATAGATAGATAGATAGATAGATAGATAGATAGATAGATAGATAGATAGATAGATAGATAGATAGATAGATAGATAGATAGATAGATAGATAGATAGATAGATAGATAGATAGATAGATAGATAGATAGATAGATAGATAGATAGATAGATAGATAGATAGATAGATAGATAGATAGATAGATAGATAGATAGATAGATAGATAGATAGATAGATAGATAGATAGATAGATAGATAGATAGATAGATAGATAGATAGATAGATAGATAGATAGATAGATAGATAGATAGATAGATAGATAGATAGATAGATAGATAGATAGATAGATAGATAGATAGATAGATAGATAGATAGATAGATAGATAGATAGATAGATAGATAGATAGATAGATAGATAGATAGATAGATAGATAGATAGATAGATAGATAGATAGATAGATAGATAGATAGATAGATAGATAGATAGATAGATAGATAGATAGATAGATAGATAGATAGATAGATAGATAGATAGATAGATAGATAGATAGATAGATAGATAGATAGATAGATAGATAGATAGATAGATAGATAGAAGATAGATAGATAGATAGATAGATAGATAGATAGATAGATAGATAGATGAGAAGATAGATAGATAGATAGATAGATAGATAGATAGATAGATAGCAGGAAGGCAGGCAGGCAGACAAGCAAGCAGGCAGGCAGGCTAGCAGGCAGGCAGGCTGGCTGTCCGGCTAGATAGATTAGAAAATTAGATAGATAGATAGATAGATAGATAGATAGATAGATAGATAGATAGATAGATATGCAGGAAGGCAGGCAGGCAGACAAGCAAGCAGGCAGGCAGGCAGGCAGGCAGGCAGGCTGGCTGTCCGGCTAGATAGATTAGATAGATAGATAGATAGATAGATAGATAGATAGATAGATAGATAGATAGATAGATAGATAGATAGATAGATAGATAGATAGATAGATAGATAGATAGATAGATAGATAGATAGATAGATAGATAGATAGATAGATAGATAGATAGATAGATAGATAGATAGATAGATAGATAGATAGATAGATAGATAGATAGATAGATAGATAGATAGATAGATAGATAGATAGATATGCAGGAAGGCAGGCAGGCAGACAAGCAAGCAGGCAGGCAGGCAGGCAGGCAGGCAGGCTGGCTGGCTGGCTGGCTGGCTGGCTGTCCGGCTAGATAGATAGATAGATAGATAGATAGATAGATAGATAGATAGATAGATAGATAGATAGATAGATAGATAGATAGATAGATAGATAGATAGATAGATAGATAGATAGATAGATAGATAGATAGATAGATAGATAGATAGATAGATAGATAGATAGATAGATAGATAGATAGATAGATAGATAGATAGATAGATAGATAGATAGATAGATAGATAGATAGATAGATAGATAGATAGATAGATAGATAGATAGATAGATAGATAGATAGATAGATAGATAGATAGATAGATAGATAGATAGATAGATAGATAGATAGATAGATAGATAGATAGATAGATAGATAGATAGATAGATAGATAGATAGATAGATAGATAGATAGATAGATAGATAGATAGATAGATAGATAGATAGATAGATAGATAGATAGATAGATAGATAGATAGATAGATAGATAGATAGATAGATAGATAGATAGATAGATAGATAGATAGATAGATAGATAGATAGATAGATAGATAGATAGATAGATAGATAGATAGATAGATAGATAGATAGATAGATAGATAGATAGATAGATAGATAGATAGATAGATAGATAGATAGATAGATAGATAGATAGATAGATAGATAGATAGATAGATAGATAGATAGATAGATAGATAGATAGATAGATATGCAGGAAGGCAGGCAGGCAGACAAGCAAGCAGGCAGGCAGGCAGGCAGGCAGGCAGGCTGGCTGTCCGGCTAGATAGATTAGATAGATAGATAGATAGATAGATAGATAGATAGATAGATAGATAGATAGATAGATAGATAGATAGATAGATAGATAGATAGATAGATAGATAGATAGATAGATAGATAGATAGATAGATAGATAGATAGATAGATAGATAGATAGATAGATAGATAGATAGATAGATAGATAGATAGATAGATAGATATGCAGGAAGGCAGGCAGGCAGACAAGCAAGCAGGCAGGCAGGCAGGCAGGCAGGCAGGCTGGCTGGCTGGCTGGCTGGCTGGCTGTCCGGCTAGATAGATAGATAGATAGATAGATAGATAGATAGATAGATAGATAGATAGATAGATAGATAGATAGATAGATAGATAGATAGATAGATAGATAGATAGATAGATAGATAGATAGATAGATAGATAGATAGATAGATAGATAGATAGATAGATAGATAGATAGATAGATAGATAGATAGATAGATAGATAGATAGATAGATAGATAGATAGATAGATAGATAGATAGATAGATAGATAGATAGATAGATAGATAGATAGATAGATAGATAGATAGATAGATAGATAGATAGATAGATAGATAGATAGATAGATAGATAGATAGATAGATAGATAGATAGATAGATAGATAGATAGATAGATAGATAGATAGATAGATAGATAGATAGATAGATAGATAGATAGATAGATAGATAGATAGATAGATAGATAGATAGATAGATAGATAGATAGATAGATAGATAGATAGATAGATAGATAGATAGATAGATAGATAGATAGATAGATAGATAGATAGATAGATAGATAGATAGATAGATAGATAGATAGATAGATAGATAGATAGATAGATAGATAGATAGATAGATAGATAGATAGATAGATAGATAGATAGATAGATAGATAGATAGATAGATAGATAGATAGATAGATAGATAGATAGATAGATAGATAGATAGATAGATAGATAGATAGATAGATAGATAGATAGATAGATAGATAGATAGATAGATAGATAGATAGATAGATAGATAGATAGATAGATAGATGATAGATAGATAGATAGATAGATAGATAGATAGATAGATATGCAGGAAGGCAGGCAGGCAGACAAGCAAGCAGGCAGGCAGGCAGGCAGGCAGGCAGGCTGGCTGTCCGGCTAGATAGATTAGATAGATAGATAGATAGATAGATAGATAGATAGATAGATAGATAGATAGATAGATAGATAGATAGATAGATAGATAGATAGATAGATAGATATGCAGGAAGGCAGGCAGGCAGACAAGCAAGCAGGCAGGCAGGCAGGCAGGCAGGCAGGCTGGCTGGCTGGCTGGCTGGCTGGCTGTCCGGCTAGATAGATAGATAGATAGATAGATAGATAGATAGATAGATAGATAGATAGATAGATAGATAGATAGATAGATAGATAGATAGATAGATAGATAGATAGATAGATAGATAGATAGATAGATAGATAGATAGATAGATAGATAGATAGATAGATAGATAGATAGATAGATAGATAGATAGATAGATAGATAGATAGATAGATAGATAGATAGATAGATAGATAGATAGATAGATAGATAGATAGATAGATAGATAGATAGATAGATAGATAGATAGATAGATAGATAGATAGATAGATAGATAGATAGATAGATAGATAGATAGATAGATAGATAGATAGATAGATAGATAGATAGATAGATAGATAGATAGATAGATAGATAGATAGATAGATAGATAGATAGATAGATAGATAGATAGATAGATAGATAGATAGATAGATAGATAGATAGATAGATAGATAGATAGATAGATAGATAGATAGATAGATAGATAGATAGATAGATAGATAGATAGATAGATAGATAGATAGATAGATAGATAGATAGATAGATAGATAGATAGATAGATAGATAGATAGATAGATAGATAGATAGATAGATAGATAGATAGATAGATAGATAGATAGATAGATAGATAGATAGATAGATAGATAGATAGATAGATAGATAGATAGATAGATAGATAGATAGATAGATAGATAGATAGATAGATAGATAGATAGATAGATAGATAGATAGATAGATAGATAGATAGATAGATAGATAGATAGATAGATAGATAGATAGATAGATAGATAGATAGATAGATAGATAGATAGATAGATAGATAGATAGATAGATAGATAGATAGATAGATAGATAGATAGATAGATAGATAGATATGCAGGAAGGCAGGCAGGCAGACAAGCAGGCAGGCAGGCAGGCAGGCTGGCAGGCTGGCTGGCTGGCTGGCTGGCTGGCTGTCCGGCTAGATAGATAGATAGATAGATAGATAGATAGATAGATAGATAGATAGATAGATAGATAGATAGATAGATAGATAGATAGATAGATAGATAGATAGATAGATAGATAGATAGATAGATAGATAGATAGATAGATAGATAGATAGATAGATAGATAGATAGATAGATAGATAGATAGATAGATAGATAGATAGATAGATAGATAGATAGATAGATAGATAGATAGATAGATAGATAGATAGATAGATAGATAGATAGATAGATAGATAGATAGATAGATAGATAGATAGATAGATAGATAGATAGATAGATAGATAGATAGATAGATAGATAGATAGATAGATAGATAGATAGATAGATAGATAGATAGATAGATAGATAGATAGATAGATAGATAGATAGATAGATAGATAGATAGATAGATAGATAGATAGATAGATAGATAGATAGATAGATAGATAGATAGATAGATAGATAGATAGATAGATAGATAGATAGATAGATAGATAGATAGATAGATAGATAGATAGATAGATAGATAGATAGATAGATAGATAGATAGATAGATAGATAGATAGATAGATAGATAGATAGATAGATAGATAGATAGATAGATAGATAGATAGATAGATAGATAGATAGATAGATAGATAGATAGATAGATAGATAGATAGATAGATAGATAGATAGATAGATAGATAGATAGATAGATAGATAGATAGATAGATGATAGATAGATAGATAGATAGATAGATAGATAGATAGATAGATATGCAGGAAGGCAGGCAGGCAGACAAGCAAGCAGGCAGGCAGGCAGGCAGGCAGGCAGGCTGGCTGTCCGGCTAGATAGATTAGATAGATAGATAGATAGATAGATAGATAGATAGATAGATAGATAGATAGATAGATATGCAGGAAGGCAGGCAGGCAGACAAGCAAGCAGGCAGGCAGGCAGGCAGGCAGGCAGGCTGGCTGTCCGGCTAGATAGATTAGATAGATAGATAGATAGATAGATAGATAGATAGATAGATAGATAGATAGATAGATAGATAGATAGATAGATAGATAGATAGATAGATAGATAGATAGATAGATAGATAGATAGATAGATAGATAGATAGATAGATAGATAGATAGATAGATAGATAGATAGATAGATAGATAGATAGATAGATAGATAGATAGATAGATAGATAGATAGATATGCAGGAAGGCAGGCAGGCAGACAAGCAAGCAGGCAGGCAGGCAGGCAGGCAGGCAGGCTGGCTGGCTGGCTGGCTGGCTGGCTGTCCGGCTAGATAGATAGATAGATAGATAGATAGATAGATAGATAGATAGATAGATAGATAGATAGATAGATAGATAGATAGATAGATAGATAGATAGATAGATAGATAGATAGATAGATAGATAGATAGATAGATAGATAGATAGATAGATAGATAGATAGATAGATAGATAGATAGATAGATAGATAGATAGATAGATAGATAGATAGATAGATAGATAGATAGATAGATAGATAGATAGATAGATAGATAGATAGATAGATAGATAGATAGATAGATAGATAGATAGATAGATAGATAGATAGATAGATAGATAGATAGATAGATAGATAGATAGATAGATAGATAGATAGATAGATAGATAGATAGATAGATAGATAGATAGATAGATAGATAGATAGATAGATAGATAGATAGATAGATAGATAGATAGATAGATAGATAGATAGATAGATAGATAGATAGATAGATAGATAGATAGATAGATAGATAGATAGATAGATAGATAGATAGATAGATAGATAGATAGATAGATAGATAGATAGATAGATAGATAGATAGATAGATAGATAGATAGATAGATAGATAGATAGATAGATAGATAGATAGATAGATAGATAGATAGATAGATAGATAGATAGATAGATAGATAGATAGATAGATAGATAGATAGATAGATATGCAGGAAGGCAGGCAGGCAGACAAGCAAGCAGGCAGGCAGGCAGGCAGGCAGGCAGGCTGGCTGTCCGGCTAGATAGATTAGATAGATAGATAGATAGATAGATAGATAGATAGATAGATAGATAGATAGATAGATAGATAGATAGATAGATAGATAGATAGATAGATAGATAGATAGATAGATAGATAGATAGATAGATAGATAGATAGATAGATAGATAGATAGATAGATAGATAGATAGATAGATAGATAGATAGATAGATAGATAGATAGATAGATAGATAGATAGATAGATAGATATGCAGGAAGGCAGGCAGGCAGACAAGCAAGCAGGCAGGCAGGCAGGCAGGCAGGCAGGCTGGCTGGCTGGCTGGCTGGCTGGCTGTCCGGCTAGATAGATAGATAGATAGATAGATAGATAGATAGATAGATAGATAGATAGATAGATAGATAGATAGATAGATAGATAGATAGATAGATAGATAGATAGATAGATAGATAGATAGATAGATAGATAGATAGATAGATAGATAGATAGATAGATAGATAGATAGATAGATAGATAGATAGATAGATAGATAGATAGATAGATAGATAGATAGATAGATAGATAGATAGATAGATAGATAGATAGATAGATAGATAGATAGATAGATAGA
The DNA here is from genome assembly GCA_039707465.1 of Rhabdophis nuchalis. Taxonomy (NCBI): domain Eukaryota; kingdom Metazoa; phylum Chordata; class Lepidosauria; order Squamata; family Natricidae; genus Rhabdophis; species Rhabdophis nuchalis. The sequence goes on along the minus strand of JBDLLF010000053.1, from coordinate 37,694 downwards.
TAGATAGATAGATAGATAGATAGATAGATAGATAGATAGATAGATAGATAGATAGATAGATAGATAGATAGATAGATAGATAGATAGATAGATAGATAGATAGATAGATAGATAGATAGATAGATAGATAGATAGATAGATAGATAGATAGATAGATAGATAGATAGATAGATAGATAGATAGATAGATAGATAGATAGATAGATAGATAGATAGATAGATAGATAGATAGATAGATAGATAGATAGATAGATAGATAGATAGATAGATAGATAGATAGATAGATAGATAGATAGATAGATAGATAGATAGATAGATAGATAGATAGATAGATAGATAGATAGATAGATAGATAGATAGATAGATAGATAGATAGATAGATAGATAGATAGATAGATAGATAGATAGATAGATAGATAGATAGATAGATAGATAGATAGATAGATAGATAGATAGATAGATAGATAGATAGATAGATAGATAGATAGATAGATAGATAGATAGATAGATAGATGATAGATAGATAGATAGATAGATAGATAGATAGATAGATAGATATGCAGGAAGGCAGGCAGGCAGACAAGCAAGCAGGCAGGCAGGCAGGCAGGCAGGCAGGCTGGCTGTCCGGCTAGATAGATTAGATAGATAGATAGATAGATAGATAGATAGATAGATAGATAGATAGATAGATAGATAGATAGATATGCAGGAAGGCAGGCAGGCAGACAAGCAAGCAGGCAGGCAGGCAGGCAGGCAGGCAGGCTGGCTGTCCGGCTAGATAGATTAGATAGATAGATAGATAGATAGATAGATAGATAGATAGATAGATAGATAGATAGATAGATAGATAGATAGATAGATAGATAGATAGATAGATAGATAGATAGATAGATAGATAGATAGATAGATAGATAGATAGATAGATAGATAGATAGATAGATAGATAGATAGATAGATAGATAGATAGATAGATAGATAGATAGATAGATAGATAGATAGATAGATAGATATGCAGGAAGGCAGGCAGGCAGACAAGCAAGCAGGCAGGCAGGCAGGCAGGCAGGCAGGCTGGCTGGCTGGCTGGCTGGCTGGCTGTCCGGCTAGATAGATAGATAGATAGATAGATAGATAGATAGATAGATAGATAGATAGATAGATAGATAGATAGATAGATAGATAGATAGATAGATAGATAGATAGATAGATAGATAGATAGATAGATAGATAGATAGATAGATAGATAGATAGATAGATAGATAGATAGATAGATAGATAGATAGATAGATAGATAGATAGATAGATAGATAGATAGATAGATAGATAGATAGATAGATAGATAGATAGATAGATAGATAGATAGATAGATAGATAGATAGATAGATAGATAGATAGATAGATAGATAGATAGATAGATAGATAGATAGATAGATAGATAGATAGATAGATAGATAGATAGATAGATAGATAGATAGATAGATAGATAGATAGATAGATAGATAGATAGATAGATAGATAGATAGATAGATAGATAGATAGATAGATAGATAGATAGATAGATAGATAGATAGATAGATAGATAGATAGATAGATAGATAGATAGATAGATAGATAGATAGATAGATAGATAGATAGATAGATAGATAGATAGATAGATAGATAGATAGATAGATAGATAGATAGATAGATAGATAGATAGATAGATAGATAGATAGATAGATAGATAGATAGATAGATAGATAGATAGATAGATAGATAGATAGATAGATAGATAGATAGATAGATAGATAGATAGATAGATAGATAGATAGATAGATAGATAGATAGATAGATAGATAGATAGATAGATAGATAGATAGATAGATAGATAGATAGATAGATAGATAGATAGATAGATAGATAGATAGATAGATAGATAGATAGATAGATAGATAGATAGATAGATAGATAGATAGATAGATAGATAGATAGATAGATAGATAGATAGATAGATAGATAGATAGATAGATAGATAGATAGATAGATAGATAGATAGATAGATAGATAGATAGATAGATAGATAGATAGATAGATAGATAGATAGATAGATAGATAGATAGATAGATAGATAGATAGATAGATAGATAGATAGATAGATAGATAGATAGATATGCAGGAAGGCAGGCAGGCAGACAAGCAGGCAGGCAGGCAGGCAGGCTGGCAGGCTGGCTGGCTGGCTGGCTGGCTGGCTGTCCGGCTAGATAGATAGATAGATAGATAGATAGATAGATAGATAGATAGATAGATAGATAGATAGATAGATAGATAGATAGATAGATAGATAGATAGATAGATAGATAGATAGATAGATAGATAGATAGATAGATAGATAGATAGATAGATAGATAGATAGATAGATAGATAGATAGATAGATAGATAGATAGATAGATAGATAGATAGATAGATAGATAGATAGATAGATAGATAGATAGATAGATAGATAGATAGATAGATAGATAGATAGATAGATAGATAGATAGATAGATAGATAGATAGATAGATAGATAGATAGATAGATAGATAGATAGATAGATAGATAGATAGATAGATAGATAGATAGATAGATAGATAGATAGATAGATAGATAGATAGATAGATAGATAGATAGATAGATAGATAGATAGATAGATAGATAGATAGATAGATAGATAGATAGATAGATAGATAGATAGATAGATAGATAGATAGATAGATAGATAGATAGATAGATAGATAGATAGATAGATAGATAGATAGATAGATAGATAGATAGATAGATAGATAGATAGATAGATAGATAGATAGATAGATAGATAGATAGATAGATAGATAGATAGATAGATAGATAGATAGATAGATAGATAGATAGATAGATAGATAGATAGATAGATATGCAGGAAGGCAGGCAGGCAGACAAGCAAGCAGGCAGGCAGGCAGGCAGGCAGGCAGGCTGGCTGTCCGGCTAGATAGATTAGATAGATAGATAGATAGATAGATAGATAGATAGATAGATAGATAGATAGATAGATAGATAGATAGATAGATAGATAGATAGATAGATAGATAGATAGATAGATAGATAGATAGATAGATAGATAGATAGATAGATAGATAGATAGATAGATAGATAGATAGATAGATAGATAGATAGATAGATAGATAGATAGATAGATAGATAGATAGATAGATAGATAGATAGATAGATAGATAGATAGATAGATAGATAGATAGATAGATAGATAGATAGATAGATAGATAGATAGATAGATAGATAGATAGATAGATAGATAGATAGATAGATAGATAGATAGATAGATAGATAGATAGATAGATAGATAGATAGATAGATAGATAGATAGATAGATAGATAGATAGATAGATAGATATGCAGGAAGGCAGGCAGGCAGACAAGCAAGCAGGCAGGCAGGCAGGCAGGCAGGCAGGCTGGCTGTCCGGCTAGATAGATTAGATAGATAGATAGATAGATAGATAGATAGATAGATAGATAGATAGATAGATAGATAGATAGATAGATAGATAGATAGATAGATAGATAGATAGATAGATAGATAGATAGATAGATAGATAGATAGATAGATAGATAGATAGATAGATAGATAGATAGATAGATAGATAGATAGATAGATAGATAGATAGATAGATAGATAGATAGATATGCAGGAAGGCAGGCAGGCAGACAAGCAAGCAGGCAGGCAGGCAGGCAGGCAGGCAGGCTGGCTGTCCGGCTAGATAGATTAGATAGATAGATAGATAGATAGATAGATAGATAGATAGATAGATAGATAGATAGATAGATAGATAGATAGATAGATAGATAGATAGATAGATAGATAGATAGATAGATAGATAGATAGATATGCAGGAAGGCAGGCAGGCAGACAAGCAAGCAGGCAGGCAGGCAGGCAGGCAGGCAGGCTGGCTGTCCGGCTAGATAGATTAGATAGATAGATAGATAGATAGATAGATAGATAGATAGATAGATAGATAGATAGATAGATAGATAGATAGATAGATAGATAGATAGATAGATAGATAGATAGATAGATAGATAGATAGATAGATAGATAGATAGATAGATAGATAGATAGATAGATAGATAGATAGATAGATAGATAGATAGATATGCAGGAAGGCAGGCAGGCAGACAAGCAAGCAGGCAGGCAGGCAGGCAGGCAGGCAGGCTGGCTGTCCGGCTAGATAGATTAGATAGATAGATAGATAGATAGATAGATAGATAGATAGATAGATAGATAGATAGATAGATAGATAGATAGATAGATAGATAGATAGATAGATAGATAGATAGATAGATAGATAGATAGATAGATAGATAGATAGATAGATAGATAGATAGATAGATAGATAGATAGATAGATAGATAGATAGATAGATAGATAGATAGATAGATAGATAGATAGATAGATAGATAGATAGATAGATAGATAGATAGATAGATAGATAGATAGATAGATAGATAGATAGATAGATAGATAGATAGATAGATAGATAGATAGATAGATAGATAGATAGATAGATAGATAGATAGATAGATAGATAGATAGATAGATAGATAGATATGCAGGAAGGCAGGCAGGCAGACAAGCAAGCAGGCAGGCAGGCAGGCAGGCAGGCAGGCTGGCTGTCCGGCTAGATAGATTAGATAGATAGATAGATAGATAGATAGATAGATAGATAGATAGATAGATAGATAGATAGATAGATAGATAGATAGATAGATAGATAGATAGATAGATAGATAGATAGATAGATAGATAGATAGATAGATAGATAGATAGATAGATAGATAGATAGATAGATAGATAGATAGATAGATAGATAGATAGATAGATAGATATGCAGGAAGGCAGGCAGGCAGACAAGCAAGCAGGCAGGCAGGCAGGCAGGCAGGCAGGCTGGCTGTCCGGCTAGATAGATTAGATAGATAGATAGATAGATAGATAGATAGATAGATAGATAGATAGATAGATAGATAGATAGATAGATAGATAGATAGATAGATAGATAGATAGATAGATAGATAGATAGATATGCAGGAAGGCAGGCAGGCAGACAAGCAAGCAGGCAGGCAGGCAGGCAGGCAGGCAGGCTGGCTGTCCGGCTAGATAGATTAGATAGATAGATAGATAGATAGATAGATAGATAGATAGATAGATAGATAGATAGATAGATAGATAGATAGATAGATAGATAGATAGATAGATAGATAGATAGATAGATAGATAGATAGATAGATAGATAGATAGATAGATAGATAGATAGATAGATAGATAGATAGATAGATAGATAGATAGATAGATAGATAGATAGATAGATAGATAGATAGATAGATATGCAGGAAGGCAGGCAGGCAGACAAGCAAGCAGGCAGGCAGGCAGGCAGGCAGGCAGGCTGGCTGTCCGGCTAGATAGATTAGATAGATAGATAGATAGATAGATAGATAGATAGATAGATAGATAGATAGATAGATAGATAGATAGATAGATAGATAGATAGATAGATAGATAGATAGATAGATAGATAGATAGATAGATAGATAGATAGATAGATAGATAGATAGATAGATAGATAGATAGATAGATAGATAGATAGATAGATAGATAGATAGATAGATAGATAGATAGATAGATAGATAGATAGATAGATAGATAGATAGATAGATAGATAGATAGATAGATAGATAGATATGCAGGAAGGCAGGCAGGCAGACAAGCAAGCAGGCAGGCAGGCAGGCAGGCAGGCAGGCTGGCTGTCCGGCTAGATAGATTAGATAGATAGATAGATAGATAGATAGATAGATAGATAGATAGATAGATAGATAGATAGATAGATAGATAGATAGATAGATAGATAGATAGATAGATAGATAGATAGATAGATAGATAGATAGATATGCAGGAAGGCAGGCAGGCAGACAAGCAAGCAGGCAGGCAGGCAGGCAGGCAGGCAGGCTGGCTGTCCGGCTAGATAGATTAGATAGATAGATAGATAGATAGATAGATAGATAGATAGATAGATAGATAGATAGATAGATAGATAGATAGATAGATAGATAGATAGATAGATAGATAGATAGATAGATAGATAGATAGATAGATAGATAGATAGATAGATAGATAGATAGATAGATAGATAGATAGATAGATAGATAGATAGATAGATAGATAGATAGATAGATAGATAGATAGATAGATAGATAGATAGATAGATAGATAGATAGATAGATAGATAGATAGATAGATAGATAGATAGATAGATAGATAGATAGATAGATAGATAGATAGATAGATATGCAGGAAGGCAGGCAGGCAGACAAGCAAGCAGGCAGGCAGGCAGGCAGGCAGGCAGGCTGGCTGTCCGGCTAGATAGATTAGATAGATAGATAGATAGATAGATAGATAGATAGATAGATAGATAGATAGATAGATAGATAGATAGATAGATAGATAGATAGATAGATAGATAGATAGATAGATAGATATGCAGGAAGGCAGGCAGGCAGACAAGCAAGCAGGCAGGCAGGCAGGCAGGCAGGCAGGCTGGCTGTCCGGCTAGATAGATTAGATAGATAGATAGATAGATAGATAGATAGATAGATAGATAGATAGATAGATAGATAGATAGATAGATAGATAGATAGATAGATAGATAGATAGATAGATAGATAGATAGATAGATAGATAGATAGATAGATAGATATGCAGGAAGGCAGGCAGGCAGACAAGCAAGCAGGCAGGCAGGCAGGCAGGCAGGCAGGCTGGCTGTCCGGCTAGATAGATTAGATAGATAGATAGATAGATAGATAGATAGATAGATAGATAGATAGATAGATAGATAGATAGATAGATAGATAGATAGATAGATAGATAGATAGATAGATAGATAGATAGATAGATAGATAGATAGATAGATAGATAGATAGATAGATAGATAGATAGATAGATAGATAGATAGATAGATAGATAGATAGATAGATAGATAGATAGATAGATAGATAGATAGATAGATAGATAGATAGATAGATAGATAGATAGATAGATAGATAGATAGATAGATAGATAGATAGATAGATAGATAGATAGATAGATAGATAGATAGATAGATAGATAGATAGATAGATAGATAGATAGATAGATAGATAGATAGATAGATAGATAGATAGATAGATAGATAGATAGATAGATAGATATGCAGGAAGGCAGGCAGGCAGACAAGCAAGCAGGCAGGCAGGCAGGCAGGCAGGCAGGCTGGCTGTCCGGCTAGATAGATTAGATAGATAGATAGATAGATAGATAGATAGATAGATAGATAGATAGATAGATAGATAGATAGATAGATAGATAGATAGATAGATAGATAGATAGATAGATAGATAGATAGATAGATAGATATGCAGGAAGGCAGGCAGGCAGACAAGCAAGCAGGCAGGCAGGCAGGCAGGCAGGCAGGCTGGCTGTCCGGCTAGATAGATTAGATAGATAGATAGATAGATAGATAGATAGATAGATAGATAGATAGATAGATAGATAGATAGATAGATAGATAGATAGATAGATAGATAGATAGATAGATAGATAGATAGATAGATAGATAGATAGATAGATAGATAGATAGATAGATAGATAGATATGCAGGAAGGCAGGCAGGCAGACAAGCAAGCAGGCAGGCAGGCAGGCAGGCAGGCAGGCTGGCTGTCCGGCTAGATAGATTAGATAGATAGATAGATAGATAGATAGATAGATAGATAGATAGATAGATAGATAGATAGATAGATAGATAGATAGATAGATAGATAGATAGATAGATAGATAGATAGATAGATAGATAGATATGCAGGAAGGCAGGCAGGCAGACAAGCAAGCAGGCAGGCAGGCAGGCAGGCAGGCAGGCTGGCTGTCCGGCTAGATAGATTAGATAGATAGATAGATAGATAGATAGATAGATAGATAGATAGATAGATAGATAGATAGATAGATAGATAGATAGATAGATAGATAGATAGATAGATAGATAGATAGATAGATAGATAGATAGATAGATAGATAGATAGATAGATAGATAGATAGATAGATAGATAGATAGATAGATAGATAGATAGATAGATAGATAGATAGATAGATAGATAGATAGATAGATAGATAGATAGATAGATAGATAGATAGATATGCAGGAAGGCAGGCAGGCAGACAAGCAAGCAGGCAGGCAGGCAGGCAGGCAGGCAGGCTGGCTGTCCGGCTAGATAGATTAGATAGATAGATAGATAGATAGATAGATAGATAGATAGATAGATAGATAGATAGATAGATAGATAGATAGATAGATAGATAGATAGATAGATAGATAGATAGATAGATAGATAGATAGATAGATAGATAGATATGCAGGAAGGCAGGCAGGCAGACAAGCAAGCAGGCAGGCAGGCAGGCAGGCAGGCAGGCTGGCTGTCCGGCTAGATAGATTAGATAGATAGATAGATAGATAGATAGATAGATAGATAGATAGATAGATAGATAGATAGATAGATAGATAGATAGATAGATAGATAGATAGATAGATAGATAGATAGATAGATAGATAGATAGATAGATAGATAGATAGATAGATAGATAGATAGATAGATAGATAGATAGATAGATAGATAGATAGATAGATAGATAGATATGCAGGAAGGCAGGCAGGCAGACAAGCAAGCAGGCAGGCAGGCAGGCAGGCAGGCAGGCTGGCTGTCCGGCTAGATAGATTAGATAGATAGATAGATAGATAGATAGATAGATAGATAGATAGATAGATAGATAGATAGATAGATAGATAGATAGATAGATAGATAGATAGATAGATAGATAGATAGATAGATAGATAGATAGATAGATAGATAGATAGATAGATAGATAGATAGATAGATAGATAGATAGATAGATAGATAGATAGATAGATAGATAGATAGATAGATAGATAGATAGATAGATAGATAGATAGATAGATAGATAGATAGATATGCAGGAAGGCAGGCAGGCAGACAAGCAAGCAGGCAGGCAGGCAGGCAGGCAGGCAGGCTGGCTGTCCGGCTAGATAGATTAGATAGATAGATAGATAGATAGATAGATAGATAGATAGATAGATAGATAGATAGATAGATAGATAGATAGATAGATAGATAGATAGATAGATAGATAGATAGATAGATAGATAGATAGATAGATAGATAGATAGATATGCAGGAAGGCAGGCAGGCAGACAAGCAAGCAGGCAGGCAGGCAGGCAGGCAGGCAGGCTGGCTGTCCGGCTAGATAGATTAGATAGATAGATAGATAGATAGATAGATAGATAGATAGATAGATAGATAGATAGATAGATAGATAGATAGATAGATAGATAGATAGATAGATAGATAGATAGATAGATAGATAGATAGATAGATAGATAGATAGATAGATAGATAGATAGATAGATAGATAGATAGATAGATAGATAGATAGATAGATAGATAGATAGATAGATAGATAGATAGATAGATAGATAGATAGATAGATAGATAGATAGATATGCAGGAAGGCAGGCAGGCAGACAAGCAAGCAGGCAGGCAGGCAGGCAGGCAGGCAGGCTGGCTGTCCGGCTAGATAGATTAGATAGATAGATAGATAGATAGATAGATAGATAGATAGATAGATAGATAGATAGATAGATAGATAGATAGATAGATAGATAGATAGATAGATAGATAGATAGATAGATAGATAGATAGATAGATAGATAGATAGATAGATAGATAGATAGATAGATATGCAGGAAGGCAGGCAGGCAGACAAGCAAGCAGGCAGGCAGGCAGGCAGGCAGGCAGGCTGGCTGGCTGGCTGGCTGGCTGTCCGGCTAGATAGATAGATAGATAGATAGATAGATAGATAGATAGATAGATAGATAGATAGATAGATAGATAGATAGATAGATAGATAGATAGATAGATAGATAGATAGATAGATAGATAGATAGATAGATAGATAGATAGATAGATAGATAGATAGATAGATAGATAGATAGATAGATAGATAGATAGATAGATAGATAGATAGATAGATAGATAGATAGATAGATAGATAGATATGCAGGAAGGCAGGCAGGCAGACAAGCAAGCAGGCAGGCAGGCAGGCAGGCAGGCAGGCTGGCTGTCCGGCTAGATAGATTAGATAGATAGATAGATAGATAGATAGATAGATAGATAGATAGATAGATAGATAGATAGATAGATAGATAGATAGATAGATAGATAGATAGATAGATAGATAGATAGATAGATAGATAGATAGATAGATATGCAGGAAGGCAGGCAGGCAGACAAGCAAGCAGGCAGGCAGGCAGGCAGGCAGGCAGGCTGGCTGTCCGGCTAGATAGATTAGATAGATAGATAGATAGATAGATAGATAGATAGATAGATAGATAGATAGATAGATAGATAGATAGATAGATAGATAGATAGATAGATAGATAGATAGATAGATAGATAGATAGATAGATAGATAGATAGATAGATAGATAGATAGATAGATAGATAGATAGATAGATAGATAGATAGATAGATAGATAGATAGATAGATAGATAGATAGATAGATAGATAGATAGATAGATAGATATGCAGGAAGGCAGGCAGGCAGACAAGCAAGCAGGCAGGCAGGCAGGCAGGCAGGCAGGCTGGCTGTCCGGCTAGATAGATTAGATAGATAGATAGATAGATAGATAGATAGATAGATAGATAGATAGATAGATAGATAGATAGATAGATAGATAGATAGATAGATAGATAGATAGATAGATAGATAGATAGATAGATAGATAGATAGATAGATAGATAGATAGATAGATAGATAGATAGATAGATAGATAGATAGATAGATAGATAGATAGATAGATAGATAGATAGATAGATAGATAGATAGATAGATAGATAGATAGATAGATAGATAGATAGATAGATAGATAGATAGATAGATATGCAGGAAGGCAGGCAGGCAGACAAGCAAGCAGGCAGGCAGGCAGGCAGGCAGGCAGGCTGGCTGTCCGGCTAGATAGATTAGATAGATAGATAGATAGATAGATAGATAGATAGATAGATAGATAGATAGATAGATAGATAGATAGATAGATAGATAGATAGATAGATAGATAGATAGATAGATAGATAGATAGATAGATAGATAGATAGATAGATAGATAGATAGATAGATAGATAGATAGATAGATAGATAGATAGATAGATAGATAGATAGATAGATAGATAGATAGATAGATAGATAGATAGATAGATAGATAGATAGATAGATAGATAGATAGATAGATAGATAGATAGATAGATAGATATGCAGGAAGGCAGGCAGGCAGACAAGCAAGCAGGCAGGCAGGCAGGCAGGCAGGCAGGCTGGCTGTCCGGCTAGATAGATTAGATAGATAGATAGATAGATAGATAGATAGATAGATAGATAGATAGATAGATAGATAGATAGATAGATAGATAGATAGATAGATAGATAGATAGATAGATAGATAGATAGATAGATAGATAGATAGATAGATAGATAGATAGATAGATAGATAGATAGATAGATAGATAGATAGATAGATATGCAGGAAGGCAGGCAGGCAGACAAGCAAGCAGGCAGGCAGGCAGGCAGGCAGGCAGGCTGGCTGTCCGGCTAGATAGATTAGATAGATAGATAGATAGATAGATAGATAGATAGATAGATAGATAGATAGATAGATAGATAGATAGATAGATAGATAGATAGATAGATAGATAGATAGATAGATAGATAGATAGATAGATAGATAGATAGATAGATAGATAGATAGATAGATATGCAGGAAGGCAGGCAGGCAGACAAGCAAGCAGGCAGGCAGGCAGGCAGGCAGGCAGGCTGGCTGTCCGGCTAGATAGATTAGATAGATAGATAGATAGATAGATAGATAGATAGATAGATAGATAGATAGATAGATAGATAGATAGATAGATAGATAGATAGATAGATAGATAGATAGATAGATAGATAGATAGATAGATAGATAGATAGATAGATAGATAGATAGATAGATAGATAGATAGATAGATATGCAGGAAGGCAGGCAGGCAGACAAGCAAGCAGGCAGGCAGGCAGGCAGGCAGGCAGGCTGGCTGGCTGGCTGGCTGGCTGGCTGTCCGGCTAGATAGATAGATAGATAGATAGATGATAGATAGATAGATAGATAGATAGATAGATAGATAGATAGATAGATAGATAGATAGATAGATAGATAGATAGATAGATAGATAGATAGATAGATAGATAGATAGATAGATAGATAGATAGATAGATAGATAGATAGATAGATAGATAGATAGATAGATAGATAGATAGATAGATAGATAGATAGATAGATAGATAGATAGATAGATAGATAGATAGATAGATAGATAGATAGATAGATAGATAGATAGATAGATAGATAGATAGATAGATAGATAGATAGATAGATAGATAGATAGATAGATAGATAGATAGATAGATAGATAGATAGATAGATAGATAGATAGATAGATAGATAGATAGATAGATAGATAGATAGATAGATAGATAGATAGATAGATAGATAGATAGATAGATAGATAGATAGATAGATAGATAGATAGATAGATAGATAGATAGATAGATAGATAGATAGATAGATAGATAGATAGATAGATAGATAGATAGATAGATAGATAGATAGATAGATAGATAGATAGATAGATAGATAGATAGATAGATAGATAGATAGATAGATAGATAGATAGATAGATAGATAGATAGATAGATAGATAGATAGATAGATAGATAGATAGATAGATAGATAGATAGATAGATAGATATGCAGGAAGGCAGGCAGGCAGACAAGCAAGCAGGCAGGCAGGCAGGCAGGCAGGCAGGCTGGCTGTCCGGCTAGATAGATTAGATAGATAGATAGATAGATAGATAGATAGATAGATAGATAGATAGATAGATAGATAGATAGATAGATAGATAGATAGATAGATAGATAGATAGATAGATAGATAGATAGATAGATAGATAGATAGATAGATAGATAGATAGATAGATAGATAGATAGATAGATAGATAGATAGATAGATAGATAGATAGATAGATAGATAGATAGATAGATAGATAGATATGCTGGAAGGCAGGCAGGCAGACAAGCAGGCAGGCAGGCAGGCTGGCTGGCTGGTTGGCTGGCTGGCTGTATGGCTAGATAGATAGATAGATAGATAGATAGATAGATAGATAGATAGATAGATAGATAGATAGATAGATAGATAGATAGATAGATAGATAGATAGATAGATAGATAGATAGATAGATAGATAGATGATAGATAGATAGATAGATAGATAGATAGATAGATAGATAGATAGATAGATAGATAGATAGATAGATAGATAGATAGATAGATAGATAGATAGATAGATATGCAGGAAGGCAGGCAGGCAGACAAGCAGGCAGGCAGGCAGGCAGGCTGGCAGGCTGGCTGGCTGGCTGGCTGGCTGGCTGTCCGGCTAGATAGATAGATAGATAGATAGATAGATAGATAGATAGATAGATAGATAGATAGATAGATAGATGATAGATAGATAGATAGATAGATAGATAGATAGATAGATAGATAGATAGATAGATAGATAGATAGATAGATAGATAGATGATAGATAGATAGATAGATAGATAGATAGATAGATAGATAGATAGATAGATAGATAGATAGATAGATAGATAGATAGATAGATAGATAGATAGATAGATAGATAGATATGCAGGAAGGCAGGCAGGCAGACAAGCAAGCAGGCAGGCAGGCAGGCAGGCAGGCAGGCAGGCTGGCTGTCCGGCTAGATAGATTAGATAGATAGATAGATAGATAGATAGATAGATAGATAGATAGATAGATAGATAGATAGATAGATAGATAGATAGATAGATAGATAGATAGATAGATAGATAGATAGATAGATAGATAGATAGATAGATAGATAGATAGATAGATAGATAGATAGATAGATAGATATGCAGGAAGGCAGGCAGGCAGACAAGCAAGCAGGCAGGCAGGCAGGCAGGCAGGCAGGCTGGCTGTCCGGCTAGATAGATTAGATAGATAGATAGATAGATAGATAGATAGATAGATAGATAGATAGATAGATAGATAGATAGATAGATAGATAGATAGATAGATAGATAGATAGATAGATAGATAGATAGATAGATAGATAGATAGATAGATAGATAGATAGATAGATAGATAGATAGATAGATAGATATGCTGGAAGGCAGGCAGGCAGACAAGCAGGCAGGCAGGCAGGCTGGCTGGCTGGCTGGTTGGCTGGCTGGCTGGCTGTATGGCTAGATAGATAAATAGATAAATAGATAGATAGATAGATAGATAGATAGATAGATAGATAGATAGATAGATAGATAGATAGATAGATAGATAGATAGATAGATAGATAGATAGATAGATAGATAGATAGATAGATAGATAGATAGATAGATAGATAGATAGATAGATATGCTGGAAGGCAGGCAGGCTGGCAGACAAACAGGCAGGCTGGCTGGCTGGCTGGCTGGTTGGCTGGCTGGCTGTATGGCTAGATAGATAGATAGATAGATAGATAGATAGATAGATAGATAGATAGATAGATAGATAGATAGATAGATAGATAGATAGATAGATAGATAGATAGATAGATAGATAGATAGATAGATAGATAGATAGATAGATAGATAGATAGATAGATAGATGATAGATAGATAGATAGATAGATAGATAGATAGATAGATAGATAGATAGATAGATAGATAGATAGATAGATAGATAGATAGATAGATAGATAGATAGATAGATAGATAGATAGATAGATAGATAGATAGATATGCAGGAAGGCAGGCAGGCAGACAAGCAGGCAGGCAGGCAGGCAGGCTGGCAGGCTGGCTGGCTGGCTGGCTGGCTGGCTGTCCGGCTAGATAGATAGATAGATAGATAGATAGATAGATAGATAGATAGATAGATAGATAGATAGATAGATAGATAGATAGATAGATAGATAGATAGATAGATAGATAGATAGATAGATAGATAGATAGATAGATAGATAGATAGATAGATAGATAGATAGATAGATAGATAGATAGATAGATAGATATGCAGGAAGGCAGGCAGGCAGACAAGCAAGCAGGCAGGCAGGCAGGCAGGCTGGCAGGCTGGCTGGCTGGCTGGCTGGCTGGCTGTCCGGCTAGATAGATAGATAGATAGATAGATAGATAGATAGATAGATAGATAGATAGATAGATAGATAGATAGATAGATAGATGATAGATAGATAGATAGATAGATAGATAGATAGATAGATAGATAGATAGATAGATAGATAGATAGATAGATAGATAGATGATAGATAGATAGATAGATAGATAGATAGATAGATAGATAGATAGATAGATAGATAGATAGATAGATAGATAGATAGATAGATAGATAGATAGATATGCAGGAAGGCAGGCAGGCAGACAAGCAAGCAGGCAGGCAGGCAGGCAGGCAGGCAGGCAGGCTGGCTGTCCGGCTAGATAGATTAGATAGATAGATAGATAGATAGATAGATAGATAGATAGATAGATAGATAGATAGATAGATAGATAGATAGATAGATAGATAGATAGATAGATAGATAGATAGATAGATAGATAGATAGATAGATAGATAGATAGATAGATAGATAGATAGATAGATAGATAGATAGATAGATAGATAGATAGATAGATAGATAGATAGATAGATAGATAGATAGATAGATAGATAGATATGCAGGAAGGCAGGCAGGCAGACAAGCAAGCAGGCAGGCAGGCAGGCAGGCAGGCAGGCTGGCTGTCCGGCTAGATAGATTAGATAGATAGATAGATAGATAGATAGATAGATAGATAGATAGATAGATAGATAGATAGATAGATAGATAGATAGATAGATAGATAGATAGATAGATAGATAGATAGATAGATAGATAGATAGATAGATAGATAGATAGATATGCTGGAAGGCAGGCAGGCAGACAAGCAGGCAGGCAGGCAGGCTGGCTGGCTGGCTGGTTGGCTGGCTGGCTGGCTGTATGGCTAGATAGATAAATAGATAAATAGATAGATAGATAGATAGATAGATAGATAGATAGATAGATAGATAGATAGATAGATAGATAGATAGATAGATAGATAGATAGATAGATAGATAGATAGATAGATAGATAGATAGATAGATAGATAGATATGCTGGAAGGCAGGCAGGCTGGCAGACAAACAGGCAGGCTGGCTGGCTGGCTGGCTGGTTGGCTGGCTGGCTGTATGGCTAGATAGATAGATAGATAGATAGATAGATAGATAGATAGATAGATAGATAGATAGATAGATAGATAGATAGATAGATAGATAGATAGATAGATAGATAGATAGATAGATAGATAGATAGATAGATAGATAGATGATAGATAGATAGATAGATAGATAGATAGATAGATAGATAGATAGATAGATAGATAGATAGATAGATAGATAGATAGATAGATAGATAGATAGATAGATATGCAGGAAGGCAGGCAGGCAGACAAGCAGGCAGGCAGGCAGGCAGGCTGGCAGGCTGGCTGGCTGGCTGGCTGGCTGGCTGTCCGGCTAGATAGATAGATAGATAGATAGATAGATAGATAGATAGATAGATAGATAGATAGATAGATAGATAGATAGATAGATAGATAGATAGATAGATAGATAGATAGATAGATAGATAGATAGATAGATAGATAGATATGCAGGAAGGCAGGCAGGCAGACAAGCAAGCAGGCAGGCAGGCAGGCAGGCAGGCAGGCTGGCTGGCTGGCTGGCTGGCTGGCTGTCCGGCTAGATAGATAGATAGATAGATAGATAGATAGATAGATAGATAGATAGATAGATAGATAGATAGATAGATAGATAGATAGATAGATAGATAGATAGATAGATAGATAGATAGATAGATAGATAGATAGATAGATAGATAGATAGATAGATAGATAGATAGATAGATAGATAGATAGATAGATAGATAGATAGATAGATAGATAGATAGATAGATAGATAGATAGATAGATAGATAGATAGATAGATAGATAGATAGATAGATAGATAGATAGATAGATAGATAGATAGATAGATAGATAGATAGATAGATAGATAGATAGATAGATAGATAGATAGATAGATAGATAGATAGATAGATAGATAGATAGATAGATAGATAGATAGATAGATAGATAGATAGATAGATAGATAGATAGATAGATAGATAGATAGATAGATAGATAGATAGATAGATAGATAGATAGATAGATAGATAGATAGATAGATAGATAGATAGATAGATAGATAGATAGATAGATAGATAGATAGATAGATAGATAGATAGATAGATAGATAGATAGATAGATAGATAGATAGATAGATAGATAGATAGATAGATAGATAGATAGATAGATAGATAGATAGATAGATAGATAGATAGATAGATAGATAGATAGATAGATAGATAGATAGATAGATAGATAGATAGATAGATAGATAGATAGATAGATAGATAGATAGATAGATAGATAGATAGATAGATAGATATATATGCAGGAAGGCAGGCAGGCAGACAAGCAAGCAGGCAGGCAGGCAGGCAGGCAGGCAGGCTGGCTGTCCGGCTAGATAGATTAGATAGATAGATAGATAGATAGATAGATAGATAGATAGATAGATAGATAGATAGATAGATAGATAGATAGATAGATAGATAGATAGATAGATAGATAGATAGATAGATAGATAGATAGATAGATAGATAGATAGATAGATAGATAGATAGATAGATATGCTGGAAGGCAGGCAGGCAGACAAGCAGGCAGGCAGGCAGGCTGGCTGGCTGGTTGGCTGGCTGGCTGTATGGCTAGATAGATAGATAGATAGATAGATAGATAGATAGATAGATAGATAGATAGATAGATAGATAGATAGATAGATAGATAGATAGATAGATAGATAGATAGATAGATAGATAGATAGATGATAGATAGATAGATAGATAGATAGATAGATAGATAGATAGATAGATAGATAGATAGATAGATAGATAGATAGATAGATAGATAGATAGATAGATAGATAGATAGATATGCAGGAAGGCAGGCAGGCAGACAAGCAGGCAGGCAGGCAGGCAGGCTGGCAGGCTGGCTGGCTGGCTGGCTGGCTGGCTGTCCGGCTAGATAGATAGATAGATAGATAGATAGATAGATAGATAGATAGATAGATAGATAGATAGATAGATAGATAGATAGATAGATAGATAGATAGATAGATAGATAGATAGATAGATAGATAGATAGATAGATAGATAGATAGATAGATAGATAGATATGCTGGAAGGCAGGCAGGCAGACAAGCAGGCAGGCAGGCAGGCTGGCTGGCTGGCTGGTTGGCTGGCTGGCTGGCTGTATGGCTAGATAGATAAATAGATAAATAGATAGATAGATAGATAGATAGATAGATAGATAGATAGATAGATAGATAGATAGATAGATAGATAGATAGATAGATAGATAGATAGATAGATAGATAGATAGATAGATAGATAGATAGATAGATAGATAGATATGCTGGAAGGCAGGCAGGCTGGCAGACAAACAGGCAGGCTGGCTGGCTGGCTGGCTGGTTGGCTGGCTGGCTGTATGGCTAGATAGATAGATAGATAGATAGATAGATAGATAGATAGATAGATAGATAGATAGATAGATAGATAGATAGATAGATAGATAGATAGATAGATAGATAGATAGATAGATAGATAGATAGATAGATAGATAGATGATAGATAGATAGATAGATAGATAGATAGATAGATAGATAGATAGATAGATAGATAGATAGATAGATAGATAGATAGATAGATAGATAGATAGATAGATAGATAGATAGATAGATAGATAGATAGATATGCAGGAAGGCAGGCAGGCAGACAAGCAGGCAGGCAGGCAGGCAGGCTGGCAGGCTGGCTGGCTGGCTGGCTGGCTGGCTGTCCGGCTAGATAGATAGATAGATAGATAGATAGATAGATAGATAGATAGATAGATAGATAGATAGATAGATAGATAGATAGATAGATAGATAGATAGATAGATAGATAGATAGATAGATAGATAGATGATAGATAGATAGATAGATAGATAGATAGATAGATAGATAGATAGATAGATAGATAGATAGATAGATAGATAGATAGATAGATAGATATGCAGGAAGGCAGGCAGGCAGACAAGCAAGCAGGCAGGCAGGCAGGCAGGCAGGCAGGCAGGCTGGCTGTCCGGCTAGATAGATTAGATAGATAGATAGATAGATAGATAGATAGATAGATAGATAGATAGATAGATAGATAGATAGATAGATAGATAGATAGATAGATAGATAGATAGATAGATAGATAGATAGATAGATAGATAGATAGATAGATAGATAGATAGATAGATAGATAGATAGATAGATAGATAGATAGATAGATAGATATGCAGGAAGGCAGGCAGGCAGACAAGCAAGCAGGCAGGCAGGCAGGCAGGCAGGCAGGCTGGCTGGCTGGCTGGCTGGCTGGCTGTCCGGCTAGATAGATAGATAGATAGATAGATAGATAGATAGATAGATAGATAGATAGATAGATAGATAGATAGATAGATAGATAGATAGATAGATAGATAGATAGATAGATAGATAGATAGATAGATAGATAGATAGATAGATAGATAGATAGATAGATAGATAGATAGATAGATAGATAGATAGATAGATAGATAGATAGATAGATAGATAGATAGATAGATAGATAGATAGATAGATAGATAGATAGATAGATAGATAGATAGATAGATAGATAGATAGATAGATAGATAGATAGATAGATAGATAGATAGATAGATAGATAGATAGATAGATAGATAGATAGATAGATAGATAGATAGATAGATAGATAGATAGATAGATAGATAGATAGATAGATAGATAGATAGATAGATAGATAGATAGATAGATAGATAGATAGATAGATAGATAGATAGATAGATAGATAGATAGATAGATAGATAGATAGATAGATAGATAGATAGATAGATAGATAGATAGATAGATAGATAGATAGATAGATAGATAGATAGATAGATAGATAGATAGATAGATAGATAGATAGATAGATAGATAGATAGATAGATAGATAGATAGATAGATAGATAGATAGATAGATAGATAGATAGATAGATAGATAGATAGATAGATAGATAGATAGATAGATAGATAGATAGATAGATAGATAGATAGATAGATAGATAGATAGATAGATAGATAGATAGATAGATAGATAGATAGATAGATAGATAGATAGATAGATAGATAGATAGATAGATAGATAGATAGATAGATAGATAGATAGATAGATAGATAGATAGATAGATAGATAGATAGATAGATAGATAGATAGATAGATAGATAGATAGATAGATAGATAGATAGATAGATAGATAGATAGATAGATAGATAGATAGATAGATAGATAGATAGATAGATAGATAGATAGATAGATAGATAGATAGATATGCAGGAAGGCAGGCAGGCAGACAAGCAAGCAGGCAGGCAGGCAGGCAGGCAGGCAGGCTGGCTGTCCGGCTAGATAGATTAGATAGATAGATAGATAGATAGATAGATAGATAGATAGATAGATAGATAGATAGATAGATAGATAGATAGATAGATAGATAGATAGATAGATAGATAGATAGATAGATAGATAGATAGATAGATAGATAGATAGATAGATAGATAGATAGATAGATAGATAGATAGATAGATAGATAGATAGATAGATAGATAGATAGATATGCAGGAAGGCAGGCAGGCAGACAAGCAAGCAGGCAGGCAGGCAGGCAGGCAGGCAGGCTGGCTGTCCGGCTAGATAGATTAGATAGATAGATAGATAGATAGATAGATAGATAGATAGATAGATAGATAGATAGATAGATAGATAGATAGATAGATAGATAGATAGATAGATAGATAGATAGATAGATAGATAGATAGATAGATAGATAGATAGATAGATATGCAGGAAGGCAGGCAGGCAGACAAGCAAGCAGGCAGGCAGGCAGGCAGGCAGGCAGGCTGGCTGTCCGGCTAGATAGATTAGATAGATAGATAGATAGATAGATAGATAGATAGATAGATAGATAGATAGATAGATAGATAGATAGATAGATAGATAGATAGATAGATAGATAGATAGATAGATAGATAGATAGATAGATAGATAGATAGATAGATAGATAGATAGATAGATAGATAGATAGATAGATAGATAGATAGATAGATAGATAGATAGATAGATAGATAGATAGATAGATAGATAGATAGATAGATAGATAGATAGATAGATAGATAGATAGATAGATAGATAGATAGATAGATAGATAGATAGATAGATATGCAGGAAGGCAGGCAGGCAGACAAGCAAGCAGGCAGGCAGGCAGGCAGGCAGGCAGGCTGGCTGTCCGGCTAGATAGATTAGATAGATAGATAGATAGATAGATAGATAGATAGATAGATAGATAGATAGATAGATAGATAGATAGATAGATAGATAGATAGATAGATAGATAGATAGATAGATAGATAGATAGATAGATAGATAGATAGATAGATAGATAGATAGATAGATAGATAGATAGATAGATAGATAGATAGATAGATAGATAGATAGATAGATAGATAGATAGATATGCTGGAAGGCAGGCAGGCAGACAAGCAGGCAGGCAGGCAGGCTGGCTGGCTGGCTGGTTGGCTGGCTGGCTGGCTGTATGGCTAGATAGATAAATAGATAAATAGATAGATAGATAGATAGATAGATAGATAGATAGATAGATAGATAGATAGATAGATAGATAGATAGATAGATAGATAGATAGATAGATAGATAGATAGATAGATAGATATGCTGGAAGGCAGGCAGGCTGGCAGACAAGCAGGCAGGCTGGCTGGCTGGCTGGCTGGTTGGCTGGCTGGCTGTATGGCTAGATAGATAGATAGATAGATAGATAGATAGATAGATAGATAGATAGATAGATAGATAGATAGATAGATAGATAGATAGATAGATAGATAGATAGATAGATAGATGATAGATAGATAGATGATAGATAGATAGATAGATAGATAGATAGATAGATAGATAGATAGATAGATAGATAGATAGATAGATAGATAGATAGATAGATAGATAGATAGATAGATATGCAGGAAGGCAGGCAGGCAGACAAGCAGGCAGGCAGGCAGGCAGGCTGGCAGGCTGGCTGGCTGGCTGGCTGGCTGGCTGTCCGGCTAGATAGATAGATAGATAGATAGATAGATAGATAGATAGATAGATAGATAGATAGATAGATAGATAGATAGATAGATAGATAGATAGATAGATAGATAGATAGATAGATAGATAGATAGATAGATAGATAGATAGATAGATAGATAGATAGATAGATAGATAGATAGATAGATAGATAGATAGATAGATAGATAGATAGATAGATAGATAGATAGATAGATAGATAGATAGATAGATAGATAGATAGATAGATAGATAGATAGATAGATAGATAGATAGATAGATAGATATGCAGGAAGGCAGGCAGGCAGACAAGCAAGCAGGCAGGCAGGCAGGCAGGCAGGCAGGCAGGCTGGCTGTCCGGCTAGATAGATTAGATAGATAGATAGATAGATAGATAGATAGATAGATAGATAGATAGATAGATAGATAGATAGATAGATAGATAGATAGATAGATAGATAGATAGATAGATAGATAGATAGATAGATAGATAGATAGATAGATAGATAGATAGATAGATAGATAGATAGATAGATAGATATGCAGGAAGGCAGGCAGGCAGACAAGCAAGCAGGCAGGCAGGCAGGCAGGCAGGCAGGCTGGCTGGCTGGCTGGCTGGCTGGCTGTCCGGCTAGATAGATAGATAGATAGATAGATAGATAGATAGATAGATAGATAGATAGATAGATAGATAGATAGATAGATAGATAGATAGATAGATAGATAGATAGATAGATAGATAGATAGATAGATAGATAGATAGATAGATAGATAGATAGATAGATAGATAGATAGATAGATAGATAGATAGATAGATAGATAGATAGATAGATAGATAGATAGATAGATAGATAGATAGATAGATAGATAGATAGATAGATAGATAGATAGATAGATAGATAGATAGATAGATAGATAGATAGATATGCTGGAAGGCAGGCAGGCAGACAAGCAGGCAGGCAGGCAGGCTGGCTGGCTGGCTGGTTGGCTGGCTGGCTGGCTGTATGGCTAGATAGATAAATAGATAAATAGATAGATAGATAGATAGATAGATAGATAGATAGATAGATAGATAGATAGATAGATAGATAGATAGATAGATAGATAGATAGATAGATAGATAGATAGATAGATAGATAGATAGATAGATAGATAGATAGATATGCTGGAAGGCAGGCAGGCTGGCAGACAAGCAGGCAGGCTGGCTGGCTGGCTGGCTGGTTGGCTGGCTGGCTGGCTGGCTGGTTGGCTGGCTGGCTGTATGGCTAGATAGATAGATAGATAGATAGATAGATAGATAGATAGATAGATAGATAGATAGATAGATAGATAGATAGATAGATAGATAGATAGATAGATAGATAGATAGATGATAGATAGATAGATAGATAGATAGATAGATAGATAGATAGATAGATGATAGATAGATAGATAGATAGATAGATAGATAGATAGATAGATAGATAGATAGATAGATAGATAGATAGATAGATAGATAGATAGATAGATAGATAGATAGATATGCAGGAAGGCAGGCAGGCAGACAAGCAGGCAGGCAGGCAGGCAGGCTGGCAGGCTGGCTGGCTGGCTGGCTGGCTGGCTGGCTGGCTGTCCGGCTAGATAGATAGATAGATAGATAGATAGATAGATAGATAGATAGATAGATAGATAGATAGATAGATAGATAGATAGATAGATAGATAGATAGATAGATAGATAGATAGATAGATAGATAGATAGATAGATAGATAGATAGATAGATAGATAGATAGATAGATAGATAGATAGATAGATAGATAGATAGATAGATAGATAGATAGATAGATAGATAGATAGATAGATAGATAGATAGATAGATAGATAGATAGATAGATAGATAGATAGATAGATAGATAGATAGATAGATAGATAGATAGATAGATAGATAGATAGATAGATAGATAGATAGAGAGAGAGAGAGAGAGAGAGAGAGAGAGAGAGAGAGAGAGAGAGAGAGAGAGAGAGAGATAGATAGATAGATAGATAGATAGATAGATAGATAGATAGATAGATAGATAGATAGATAGATAGATAGATAGATAGATAGATAGATAGATAGATAGATAGATAGATAGATAGATAGATAGATAGATAGATATGCAGGAAGGCAGGCAGGCAGACAAGCAAGCAGGCAGGCAGGCAGGCAGGCAGGCAGGCTGGCTGTCCGGCTAGATAGATTAGATAGATAGATAGATAGATAGATAGATAGATAGATAGATAGATAGATAGATAGATAGATAGATAGATAGATAGATAGATAGATAGATAGATAGATAGATAGATAGATAGATAGATAGATAGATAGATAGATAGATAGATAGATAGATAGATAGATAGATAGATAGATAGATAGATAGATAGATAGATATGCTGGAAGGCAGGCAGGCAGACAAGCAGGCAGGCAGGCAGGCAGGCTGGCAGGCTGGCTGGCTGGCTGGCTGGCTGGCTGGCTGGCTGTCCGGCTAGATAGATAGATAGATAGATAGATAGATAGATAGATAGATAGATAGATAGATAGATAGATAGATAGATAGATAGATAGATAGATAGATAGATAGATAGATAGATAGATAGATAGATAGATAGATAGATAGATAGATAGATAGATAGATAGATAGATAGATAGATAGATAGATAGATAGATAGATAGATATAGATAGATAGATAGATAGATAGATAGATAGATAGATAGATAGATAGATAGATAGATAGATAGATAGATAGATAGATAGATAGATAGATAGATAGATAGATAGATAGATAGATAGATAGATAGATAGATATGCTGGAAGGCAGGCAGGCAGACAAGCAGGCAGGCAGGCAGGCTGGCTGGCTGGCTGGTTGGCTGGCTGGCTGGCTGTATGGCTAGATAGATAAATAGATAAATAGATAGATAGATAGATAGATAGATAGATAGATAGATAGATAGATAGATAGATAGATAGATAGATAGATAGATAGATAGATAGATAGATAGATAGATAGATAGATAGATAGATAGATAGATAGATAGATAGATAGATAGATAGATAGATAGATAGATAGATAGATAGATAGATAGATAGATAGATAGATAGATAGATATGCTGGAAGGCAGGCAGGCTGGCAGACAAGCAGGCAGGCTGGCTGGCTGGCTGGCTGGTTGGCTGGCTGGCTGTATGGCTAGATAGATAGATAGATAGATAGATAGATAGATAGATAGATAGATAGATAGATAGATAGATAGATAGATAGATAGATAGATAGATAGATAGATAGATAGATAGATAGATAGATAGATAGATAGATAGATAGATAGATAGATAGATAGATAGATAGATAGATAGATAGATAGATAGATAGATAGATAGATAGATGATAGATAGATAGATAGATAGATAGATAGATAGATAGATAGATAGATAGATAGATAGATAGATAGATAGATAGATAGATAGATAGATAGATAGATATGCAGGAAGGCAGGCAGGCAGACAAGCAGGCAGGCAGGCAGGCAGGCTGGCAGGCTGGCTGGCTGGCTGGCTGGCTGGCTGGCTGGCTGTCCGGCTAGATAGATAGATAGATAGATAGATAGATAGATAGATAGATAGATAGATAGATAGATAGATAGATAGATAGATAGATAGATAGATAGATAGATAGATAGATAGATAGATAGATAGATAGATAGATAGATAGATAGATAGATAGATAGATAGATAGATAGATAGATAGATAGATAGATAGATAGATAGATAGATAGATAGATAGATAGATAGATAGATAGATAGATAGATAGATAGATAGATAGATAGATAGATAGATAGATAGAGAGAGAGAGAGAGAGAGAGAGAGAGAGAGAGAGAGAGAGAGAGAGAGATAGATAGATAGATAGATAGATAGATAGATAGATAGATAGATAGATAGATAGATAGATAGATAGATAGATAGATAGATAGATAGATAGATAGATAGATATGCAGGAAGGCAGGCAGGCAGACAAGCAAGCAGGCAGGCAGGCAGGCAGGCAGGCAGGCTGGCTGTCCGGCTAGATAGATTAGATAGATAGATAGATAGATAGATAGATAGATAGATAGATAGATAGATAGATAGATAGATAGATAGATAGATAGATAGATAGATAGATAGATAGATAGATAGATAGATAGATAGATAGATAGATAGATAGATAGATAGATAGATAGATAGATAGATAGATATGCTGGAAGGCAGGCAGGCAGACAAGCAGGCAGGCAGGCAGGCTGGCTGGCTGGCTGGTTGGCTGGCTGGCTGGCTGTATGGCTAGATAGATAAATAGATAAATAGATAGATAGATAGATAGATAGATAGATAGATAGATAGATAGATAGATAGATAGATAGATAGATAGATAGATAGATAGATAGATAGATAGATAGATAGATAGATAGATAGATAGATAGATAGATAGATAGATAGATAGATAGATAGATAGATAGATAGATAGATATGCTGGAAGGCAGGCAGGCTGGCAGACAAGCAGGCAGGCTGGCTGGCTGGCTGGCTGGTTGGCTGGCTGGCTGTATGGCTAGATAGATAGATAGATAGATAGATAGATAGATAGATAGATAGATAGATAGATAGAGAGAGAGAGAGAGAGAGAGAGAGAGAGAGAGAGAGAGAGAGAGAGAGAGAGAGAGAGAGAGAGAGAGAGAGAGAGAGAGAGAGAGAGAGATAGATAGATAGATAGATAGATAGATAGATAGATAGATAGATAGATAGATAGATAGATAGATAGATAGATAGATAGATAGATAGATAGATAGATAGATAGATAGATAGATATGCAGGAAGGCAGGCAGGCAGACAAGCAAGCAGGCAGGCAGGCAGGCAGGCAGGCAGGCTGGCTGTCCGGCTAGATAGATTAGATAGATAGATAGATAGATAGATAGATAGATAGATAGATAGATAGATAGATAGATAGATAGATAGATAGATAGATAGATAGATAGATAGATAGATAGATAGATAGATAGATAGATAGATAGATAGATAGATAGATAGATAGATAGATAGATAGATAGATAGATAGATAGATAGATAGATAGATAGATAGATAGATAGATAGATAGATATGCTGGAAGGCAGGCAGGCAGACAAGCAGGCAGGCAGGCAGGCTGGCTGGCTGGCTGGTTGGCTGGCTGGCTGGCTGTATGGCTAGATAGATAAATAGATAAATAGATAGATAGATAGATAGATAGATAGATAGATAGATAGATAGATAGATAGATAGATAGATAGATAGATAGATAGATAGATAGATAGATAGATAGATAGATAGATAGATAGATAGATAGATAGATAGATAGATAGATAGATAGATAGATAGATAGATAGATAGATAGATAGATAGATAGATAGATAGATATGCTGGAAGGCAGGCAGGCTGGCAGACAAGCAGGCAGGCTGGCTGGCTGGCTGGCTGGTTGGCTGGCTGGCTGTATGGCTAGATAGATAGATAGATAGATAGATAGATAGATAGATAGATAGATAGATAGATAGATAGATAGATAGATAGATAGATAGATAGATAGATAGATAGATAGATAGATAGATAGATAGATAGATAGATAGATAGATAGATAGATAGATAGATAGATAGATAGATAGATAGATAGATAGATAGATAGATAGATAGATAGATAGATAGATAGATAGATAGATAGATAGATAGATAGATAGATAGATATGCAGGAAGGCAGGCAGGCAGACAAGCAAGCAGGCAGGCAGGCAGGCAGGCAGGCAGGCTGGCTGTCCGGCTAGATAGATTAGATAGATAGATAGATAGATAGATAGATAGATAGATAGATAGATAGATAGATAGATAGATAGATAGATAGATAGATAGATAGATAGATAGATAGATAGATAGATAGATAGATAGATAGATAGATAGATAGATAGATAGATAGATAGATAGATAGATAGATAGATAGATAGATAGATAGATAGATAGATAGATAGATAGATATGCAGGAAGGCAGGCAGGCAGACAAGCAAGCAGGCAGGCAGGCAGGCAGGCAGGCAGGCTGGCTGTCCGGCTAGATAGATTAGATAGATAGATAGATAGATAGATAGATAGATAGATAGATAGATAGATAGATAGATAGATAGATAGATAGATAGATAGATAGATAGATAGATAGATAGATAGATAGATAGATAGATAGATAGATAGATAGATAGATAGATAGATAGATAGATATGCAGGAAGGCAGGCAGGCAGACAAGCAAGCAGGCAGGCAGGCAGGCAGGCAGGCAGGCAGGCTGGCTGTCCGGCTAGATAGATTAGATAGATAGATAGATAGATAGATAGATAGATAGATAGATAGATAGATAGATAGATAGATAGATAGATAGATAGATAGATAGATAGATAGATAGATAGATAGATAGATAGATAGAGAGAGAGAGAGAGAGAGAGAGAGAGAGAGAGAGAGAGAGAGAGAGAGAGAGAGATAGATAGATAGATAGATAGATAGATAGATAGATAGATAGATAGATAGATAGATAGATAGATAGATAGATAGATAGATAGATAGATAGATAGATAGATAGATAGATAGATAGATAGATAGATATGCAGGAAGGCAGGCAGGCAGACAAGCAAGCAGGCAGGCAGGCAGGCAGGCAGGCAGGCTGGCTGTCCGGCTAGATAGATTAGATAGATAGATAGATAGATAGATAGATAGATAGATAGATAGATAGATAGATAGATAGATAGATAGATAGATAGATAGATAGATAGATAGATAGATAGATAGATAGATAGATAGATAGATAGATAGATAGATAGATAGATAGATAGATAGATAGATAGATAGATAGATAGATAGATAGATAGATAGATAGATATGCTGGAAGGCAGGCAGGCAGACAAGCAGGCAGGCAGGCAGGCTGGCTGGCTGGCTGGTTGGCTGGCTGGCTGGCTGTATGGCTAGATAGATAAATAGATAAATAGATAGATAGATAGATAGATAGATAGATAGATAGATAGATAGATAGATAGATAGATAGATAGATAGATAGATAGATAGATAGATAGATAGATAGATAGATAGATAGATAGATAGATAGATAGATAGATAGATAGATAGATAGATAGATAGATAGATAGATAGATAGATAGATAGATAGATAGATAGATAGATAGATAGATAGATATGCTGGAAGGCAGGCAGGCTGGCAGACAAGCAGGCAGGCTGGCTGGCTGGCTGGCTGGTTGGCTGGCTGGCTGTATGGCTAGATAGATAGATAGATAGATAGATAGATAGATAGATAGATAGATAGATAGATAGATAGATAGATAGATAGATAGATAGATAGATAGATAGATAGATAGATAGATAGATAGATAGATAGATGATAGATAGATAGATAGATAGATAGATAGATAGATAGATAGATAGATAGATAGATAGATAGATAGATAGATAGATAGATAGATAGATAGATAGATAGATAGATAGATAGATATGCAGGAAGGCAGGCAGGCAGACAAGCAAGCAGGCAGGCAGGCAGGCAGGCAGGCAGGCTGGCTGTCCGGCTAGATAGATTAGATAGATAGATAGATAGATAGATAGATAGATAGATAGATAGATAGATAGATAGATAGATAGATAGATAGATAGATAGATAGATAGATAGATAGATAGATAGATAGATAGATAGATAGATAGATAGATAGATAGATAGATAGATAGATAGATAGATAGATAGATAGATAGATAGATAGATAGATAGATAGATAGATAGATAGATAGATAGATAGATAGATAGATAGATAGATAGATAGATAGATAGATAGATAGATATGCAGGAAGGCAGGCAGGCAGACAAGCAAGCAGGCAGGCAGGCAGGCAGGCAGGCAGGCAGGCTGGCTGTCCGGCTAGATAGATTAGATAGATAGATAGATAGATAGATAGATAGATAGATAGATAGATAGATAGATAGATAGATAGATAGATAGATAGATAGATAGATAGATAGATAGATAGATAGATAGATAGATAGATAGATAGATAGATAGATAGATAGATAGATAGATAGATAGATAGATAGATAGATAGATAGATATGCAGGAAGGCAGGCAGGCAGACAAGCAAGCAGGCAGGCAGGCAGGCAGGCAGGCAGGCAGGCTGGCTGTCCGGCTAGATAGATTAGATAGATAGATAGATAGATAGATAGATAGATAGATAGATAGATAGATAGATAGATAGATAGATAGATAGATAGATAGATAGATAGATAGATAGATAGATAGATAGATAGATAGATAGATAGATAGATAGATAGATAGATAGATAGATAGATAGATAGATAGATAGATAGATAGATAGATAGATAGATAGATAGATAGATAGATAGATAGATAGATAGATAGATATGCAGGAAGGCAGGCAGGCAGACAAGCAAGCAGGCAGGCAGGCAGGCAGGCAGGCAGGCTGGCTGGCTGGCTGGCTGGCTGGCTGTCCGGCTAGATAGATAGATAGATAGATAGATAGATAGATAGATAGATAGATAGATAGATAGATAGATAGATAGATAGATAGATAGATAGATAGATAGATAGATAGATAGATAGATAGATAGATAGATAGATAGATAGATAGATAGATAGATAGATAGATAGATAGATAGATAGATAGATAGATAGATAGATAGATAGATAGATAGATAGATAGATAGATAGATAGATAGATAGATAGATAGATAGATAGATAGATAGATAGATAGATAGATAGATAGATAGATAGATAGATAGATAGATAGATAGATAGATAGATAGATAGATAGATAGATAGATAGATAGATAGATAGATAGATAGATAGATAGATAGATAGATAGATAGATAGATAGATAGATAGATAGATAGATAGATAGATAGATAGATAGATAGATAGATAGATAGATAGATAGATAGATAGATAGATAGATAGATAGATAGATAGATAGATAGATAGATAGATAGATAGATAGATAGATAGATAGATAGATAGATAGATAGATAGATAGATAGATAGATAGATAGATAGATAGATAGATAGATAGATAGATAGATAGATAGATAGATAGATAGATAGATAGATAGATAGATAGATAGATAGATAGATAGATAGATAGATAGATAGATAGATAGATAGATAGATAGATAGATAGATAGATAGATAGATAGATAGATAGATAGATAGATAGATAGATAGATAGATAGATAGATAGATAGATAGATAGATAGATAGATAGATAGATAGATAGATAGATAGATAGATAGATAGATAGATAGATAGATAGATAGATAGATAGATAGATAGATATGCAGGAAGGCAGGCAGGCAGACAAGCAAGCAGGCAGGCAGGCAGGCAGGCAGGCAGGCTGGCTGTCCGGCTAGATAGATAGATAGATAGATAGATAGATAGATAGATAGATAGATAGATAGATAGATAGATAGATAGATAGATAGATAGATAGATAGATAGATAGATAGATAGATAGATAGATAGATAGATAGATAGATAGATAGATAGATAGATAGATAGATAGATAGATAGATAGATAGATAGATAGATAGATAGATAGATAGATAGATAGATAGATAGATAGATAGATAGATAGATAGATAGATAGATAGATAGATAGATAGATAGATAGATAGATAGATAGATAGATAGATAGATAGATAGATAGATAGATAGATAGATAGATAGATAGATAGATAGATAGATAGATAGATAGATAGATAGATAGATAGATAGATAGATAGATAGATAGATAGATAGATAGATAGATAGATAGATAGATAGATAGATAGATAGATAGATAGATAGATAGATAGATAGATAGATAGATAGATAGATAGATAGATAGATAGATAGATAGATAGATAGATAGATAGATAGATAGATAGATAGATAGATAGATAGATAGATAGATAGATAGATAGATAGATAGATAGATAGATAGATAGATAGATAGATAGATAGATAGATAGATAGATAGATAGATAGATAGATAGATAGATAGATAGATAGATAGATAGATAGATAGATAGATAGATAGATAGATAGATAGATAGATAGATAGATAGATAGATAGATAGATAGATAGATAGATAGATAGATAGATAGATAGATAGATAGATAGATAGATAGATAGATAGATAGATAGATAGATAGATAGATAGATAGATAGATAGATAGATAGATAGATAGATAGATAGATAGATAGATAGATAGATAGATAGATAGATAGATAGATAGATAGATAGATAGATAGATAGATAGATAGATAGATAGATAGATAGATAGATAGATAGATAGATAGATAGATAGATAGATATGCAGGAAGGCAGGCAGGCAGAAAAGCAAGCAGGCAGGCAGGCAGGCAGGCAGGCAGGCTGGCTGTCCGGCTAGATAGATTAGATAGATAGATAGATAGATAGATAGATAGATAGATAGATAGATAGATAGATAGATAGATAGATAGATAGATAGATAGATAGATAGATAGATAGATAGATAGATAGATAGATAGATAGATAGATAGATAGATAGATAGATAGATAGATAGATAGATAGATAGATAGATAGATAGATAGATAGATAGATAGATAGATAGATAGATAGATAGATAGATAGATATGCAGGAAGGCAGGCAGGCAGACAAGCAAGCAGGCAGGCAGGCAGGCAGGCAGGCAGGCTGGCTGTCCGGCTAGATAGATTAGATAGATAGATAGATAGATAGATAGATAGATAGATAGATAGATAGATAGATAGATAGATAGATAGATAGATAGATAGATAGATAGATAGATAGATAGATAGATAGATAGATAGATAGATAGATAGATAGATAGATAGATAGATAGATAGATAGATAGATAGATAGATAGATAGATAGATAGATAGATAGATAGATAGATAGATAGATAGATAGATAGATATGCTGGAAGGCAGGCAGGCTGGCAGACAAGCAGGCAGGCTGGCTGGCTGGCTGGCTGGTTGGCTGGCTGGCTGTATGGCTAGATAGATAGATAGATAGATAGATAGATAGATAGATAGATAGATAGATAGATAGATAGATAGATAGATAGATAGATAGATAGATAGATAGATAGATAGATAGATAGATAGATAGATAGATAGATAGATAGATAGATAGATAGATAGATAGATAGATAGATAGATAGATAGATAGATAGATAGATAGATAGATAGATAGATAGATAGATAGATAGATAGATAGATAGATAGATAGATAGATAGATAGATAGATAGATAGATAGATAGATAGATAGATAGATAGATAGATAGATAGATAGATAGATAGATAGATAGATAGATAGATAGATAGATAGATAGATAGATAGATAGATAGATAGATAGATAGATAGATAGATAGATAGATAGATAGATAGATAGATAGATAGATAGATAGATAGATAGATAGATAGATAGATAGATAGATAGATAGATAGATAGATAGATAGATAGATAGATAGATAGATAGATAGATAGATAGATAGATAGATAGATAGATAGATAGATAGATAGATAGATAGATAGATAGATAGATAGATAGATAGATAGATAGATAGATAGATAGATAGATAGATAGATAGATAGATAGATAGATAGATAGATAGATAGATAGATAGATAGATAGATAGATAGATAGATAGATAGATAGATAGATAGATAGATAGATAGATAGATAGATAGATAGATAGATAGATAGATAGATAGATAGATAGATAGATAGATAGATAGATAGATAGATAGATAGATAGATAGATAGATAGATAGATAGATAGATAGATAGATAGATAGATAGATAGATAGATAGATAGATAGATAGATAGATAGATAGATAGATAGATAGATAGATAGATAGATATGCAGGAAGGCAGGCAGGCAGACAAGCAAGCAGGCAGGCAGGCAGGCAGGCAGGCAGGCTGGCTGTCCGGCTAGATAGATTAGATAGATAGATAGATAGATAGATAGATAGATAGATAGATAGATAGATAGATAGATAGATAGATAGATAGATAGATAGATAGATAGATAGATAGATAGATAGATAGATAGATAGATAGATAGATAGATAGATAGATAGATAGATAGATAGATAGATAGATAGATAGATAGATAGATAGATAGATAGATATGCTGGAAGGCAGGCAGGCAGACAAGCAGGCAGGCAGGCAGGCTGGCTGGCTGGCTGGTTGGCTGGCTGGCTGGCTGTATGGCTAGATAGATAAATAGATAAATAGATAGATAGATAGATAGATAGATAGATAGATAGATAGATAGATAGATAGATAGATAGATAGATAGATAGATAGATAGATAGATAGATAGATAGATAGATAGATAGATAGATAGATAGATAGATAGATAGATAGATAGATAGATAGATAGATAGATAGATAGATAGATAGATAGATAGATAGATAGATAGATAGATAGATAGATAGATAGATAGATAGATAGATAGATAGATAGATAGATAGATAGATAGATAGATAGATAGATAGATAGATAGATAGATAGATAGATAGATAGATAGATAGATAGATAGATAGATAGATAGATAGATAGATAGATAGATAGATAGATAGATAGATAGATAGATAGATATGCAGGAAGGCAGGCAGGCAGACAAGCAAGCAGGCAGGCAGGCAGGCAGGCAGGCAGGCTGGCTGTCCGGCTAGATAGATAGATAGATAGATAGATAGATAGATAGATAGATAGATAGATAGATAGATAGATAGATAGATAGATAGATAGATAGATAGATAGATAGATAGATAGATAGATAGATAGATAGATAGATAGATAGATAGATAGATAGATAGATAGATAGATAGATAGATAGATAGATAGATAGATAGATAGATAGATAGATAGATAGATAGATAGATAGATAGATAGATAGATAGATAGATAGATAGATAGATAGATAGATAGATAGATAGATAGATAGATAGATAGATAGATAGATAGATAGATAGATAGATAGATAGATAGATAGATAGATAGATAGATAGATAGATAGATAGATAGATAGATAGATAGATAGATAGATAGATAGATAGATAGATAGATAGATAGATAGATAGATAGATAGATAGATAGATAGATAGATAGATAGATAGATAGATAGATAGATAGATAGATAGATAGATAGATAGATAGATAGATAGATAGATAGATAGATAGATAGATAGATAGATAGATAGATAGATAGATAGATAGATAGATAGATAGATAGATAGATAGATAGATAGATAGATAGATAGATAGATAGATAGATAGATAGATAGATAGATAGATAGATAGATAGATAGATAGATAGATAGATAGATAGATAGATAGATAGATAGATAGATAGATAGATAGATAGATAGATAGATAGATAGATAGATAGATAGATAGATAGATAGATAGATAGATAGATAGATAGATAGATAGATAGATAGATAGATAGATAGATAGATAGATAGATAGATAGATAGATAGATAGATAGATAGATAGATAGATAGATAGATAGATAGATAGATAGATAGATAGATAGATAGATAGATAGATAGATAGATAGATAGATAGATAGATAGATAGATAGATAGATAGATAGATAGATAGATAGATAGATAGATAGATAGATAGATAGATAGATAGATAGATAGATAGATAGATAGATAGATAGATAGATAGATAGATAGATAGATAGATAGATAGATAGATAGATAGATAGATAGATAGATATGCAGGAAGGCAGGCAGGCAGACAAGCAAGCAGGCAGGCAGGCAGGCAGGCAGGCAGGCTGGCTGTCCGGCTAGATAGATAGATAGATAGATAGATAGATAGATAGATAGATAGATAGATAGATAGATAGATAGATAGATAGATAGATAGATAGATAGATAGATAGATAGATAGATAGATAGATAGATAGATAGATAGATAGATAGATAGATAGATAGATAGATAGATAGATAGATAGATAGATAGATAGATAGATAGATAGATAGATAGATAGATAGATAGATAGATAGATAGATAGATAGATAGATAGATAGATAGATAGATAGATAGATAGATAGATAGATAGATAGATAGATAGATAGATAGATAGATAGATAGATAGATAGATAGATAGATAGATAGATAGATAGATAGATAGATAGATAGATAGATAGATAGATAGATAGATAGATAGATAGATAGATAGATAGATAGATAGATAGATAGATAGATAGATAGATAGATAGATAGATAGATAGATAGATAGATAGATAGATAGATAGATAGATAGATAGATAGATAGATAGATAGATAGATAGATAGATAGATAGATAGATAGATAGATAGATAGATAGATAGATAGATAGATAGATAGATAGATAGATAGATAGATAGATAGATAGATAGATAGATAGATAGATAGATAGATAGATAGATAGATAGATAGATAGATAGATAGATAGATAGATAGATAGATAGATAGATAGATAGATAGATAGATAGATAGATAGATAGATAGATAGATAGATAGATAGATAGATAGATAGATAGATAGATAGATAGATAGATAGATAGATAGATAGATAGATAGATAGATAGATAGATAGATAGATAGATAGATAGATAGATAGATAGATAGATAGATAGATAGATAGATAGATAGATAGATAGATAGATAGATAGATAGATAGATAGATAGATAGATAGATAGATAGATAGATAGATAGATAGATAGATAGATAGATAGATAGATAGATAGATAGATAGATAGATAGATAGATAGATATGCAGGAAGGCAGGCAGGCAGAAAAGCAAGCAGGCAGGCAGGCAGGCAGGCAGGCAGGCTGGCTGTCCGGCTAGATAGATTAGATAGATAGATAGATAGATAGATAGATAGATAGATAGATAGATAGATAGATAGATAGATAGATAGATAGATAGATAGATAGATAGATAGATAGATAGATAGATAGATAGATAGATAGATAGATAGATAGATAGATAGATAGATAGATAGATAGATAGATAGATATGCAGGAAGGCAGGCAGGCAGACAAGCAAGCAGGCAGGCAGGCAGGCAGGCAGGCAGGCTGGCTGTCCGGCTAGATA